>VMDO01021109.1:0-21037 GCA_007922755.1 Pedetes capensis
CTGTAGTGGTCTTTGTTTCCATCTTGTTAGAACAATTATATGCGATTTCTAGTCTATTTATATCTAATTAAAAATAGTCCAGTAAAAACAATAAGAAAAATCTTGCTACTAATAAAGTAGGAAAAGAAATCACCTTGGGTTTAGATTTTTTTGTTTAGTAATAGAACACTATATTTATTTTTAAATGGTTGTGATCAATGAGTTGTAATGATCTTTTCAGCCACATCATATGCTTGTGAAATCTAGACAGTAAATAAGGGAGACAGGAGAAGAATTGATGCTTTTAAATTATGGTGCTGGAGACAAATCTTGAATATACATGGACTGCCAAAAAACCAACTGATCCATCCTAGAAAACTTGCAATCAGAGTGCTCCTTGGAAGCAAGGATGACTAGACTGTGTCTTACATATTTTGGACATGTGGTCAGGGAAGACCAATCCCTGGAAAAGGACATTATGTTTGGGAGAGTGACAGATCAACACACACACAAAAAAAGGACACTCAACTGAATGGATTGACACTGTGCCTGAAACAATGAGTTTAAACATAAAAAAGATCATGTGCCTTGCACAATGTCATGTAGTGTTTTCATTCTGTTGTACATATAATGGCTAAGATTTGGACTTGACTCAACAGCACCTAGCAACAACATTTAACTGTTTTCTACAATAATGGCTCCAAATGTCTTATTTCTGCTGCATAGTTGAGAAATGGGATAAAATTTTAGAATATAGACTTCTGGATCCAAAAGAAAATTTACCAACTTTAAGCCCAATTGCTTGAAGTAAACAATAATTATCAGAAACTCTCTGTCAAGGTTTTCCATATATAAGCATATAGGCAGTAACCATCATTCAATTATTAGCCTTAAAAGTAGAGTTTGGTCCATTCTTTGTAAAGTTGTCTTTTACACTAGCTTTAAGGAATTAGATTATTTTTGTAAGATCTTGACTATTTAGGATTATTTACTGAATTATATTTGCTAATGGTTATTCACAAATTCCGTTACAGTTACCCTATTATCTCGGAAATGTTTTCCAGAGAAACATAATTATATAGGAAATATTTTCAAAGAAGTTAATGAGGATAGAAGGTCTTTCATAACATTAGAAATATTTTGTTTGTTTTACTTTCATGTTGTTGTTGTTGCTGTTGTTAGGTGCCGTCGAGTCGGCATCCGACTCATAGCGACCCTTTGTACAACAGGGGAAACACTATTGTGAGTGCTTCTCTGCTGTTCATAGGGTTTTCAATGGCAGATTGATTTTGGGGAGGGGGTTGCCAGGTCCTTCTCCCAAGCCTACAGCTTCTGGTGTTCCCAGGTGGTCTCCCATCCAGGTACTAACCAGGCCCTACCCTGCTTAGCTTCCAAGATCTGACGGGATCGGATGCCACAGGGCTACCACTGCAGGCTTACTTTCATGTAATTTAATGTAATAGGATTGTGTTACCACAATGTTAGTATATAGCACTAGTTTTTTATTTATATACTAATTAGGATATATAGCTGACATAATTATTTTCACAATCTATCTCCCTAGGCAATTAACATTTTGTATTCAAAAGTGATGTCAATTTTTGGGAGCTTTTCCCAAGTCTCACTTTAGAAAAAATCAACCAAGTTGACCCTTTGACACTGGCTAATTTCAAATAGTCAAAACCATTTATTTCTAACTTGATTAATTTATCTGATACAATCGTGTCATAATGTATATAGTATTGTTATTGATGCATATATAAATACACATATTACCTAGACTCAATCTCATATCTCTTGAACTTTTATAATTAATATACACTTACAGGTTTAATCAGTGTATAGGACCTGAATGCTCAGATTAATGGCTTGGTTAAAACCTTGCTTGTGGAAGATTTAGAATGAGAAGACTTTTTATGGAGTGCATGCATCTCTAGAGTCACCTTACTCAAAGAATAATATATCTGCTCTAATTTATCCATAGCTATAATTTCTTAATTGCTAAGGGCAATTTATAGTATAGAATGCATGCATCTATGATTCTACTCAAGTAATTTAAAAAGTATTTTTTAAAAAGTAAAAAAAAAAATGTGTCAAGCACAATGCCTGGTGTTATAGAGTTAAAGCTCAATGGTTGTTTACTCCCATTGAGGTTACTCAACTAGTAATGAATTTGTATAAATTGATTGGTACTAATGAGTACTTAACTGAGAAGAATCATAATCTTATTCATGTCCCTTGGAATTTCAAGTCAATAGCAGGTGAAACTGAGGATAGATCAGAAACAAAAATGCTTTTAATAGGTTATAATTAATGTGGGTATATTTCAGTATGATATGTCATATTTCAAAATATATTTTAATATAATAGGCTATGCTTTGCTGACTGAATCTACTTAAATATTCACATTGTTTTAAGTTCCTGAAGAAATAGGGTTATCTCTCATTATTCATAGGGTATTTGTTCCAGGACCCATGCCCCTTTGATAAAACAGTGTGGTATAACCATATAACCTATCCACAACTATACATTTACTTTAAATCATTTCCTGTTGTTGTTGTTGTTGTTAGGTGCCATCGAGTCGGTATCCGACTCATAGTGACCCTCATAGAGATTTCAATGGCTGACTATTTCAGGATTGCCTTGGGAGTGGATTGCCAGGCCCTTCTCCCATTTTTGCGGTGCTGGGAATTGAACTCGAGACCTCAGAGACTGCAGCGCAGCACTTTACCAACGGAGCTAAATCCCAGCCCTATAATATCTAATAAAAGTGTTAAAATAATAATTATACTCTAGTGTTTAAGAAAAATATTAAGAAAAATAAATGTACATGTTCAGTACAGGCATATTTTTTTCCAAATATTTCCATCCATGATTAATTTGTGGATGTGGAAGCAACAGACATGGACACCTGATTGTAGATTTTGTCACTCTTATGAGAACTATGTGGTAACACAGACAATCTCCATATTTTACCATGAAATTAAAAAATGAAAGAGCACCCACAACTTCCATATATTTAATTTACTTGAGGAAGTGGCTTATACAATCAGAAAATCAAATTATAAGTGAATATTCAAAACAGTCCCTCTAAAGAGAAAGTTCAGTGGATTAGTACTCTGGAAAAATTAAAATTAATTAAAATGAAGCATTTGATTAAATTGAAAAATTTTACCAGGTGCGGTGGCACATGCCTGTAATACCAGCGACTCAGGAGGCAGAGCCAGGAAGATCATAAGTTTGAGACCATAGGCAGTCTTCATAATTTAGTGAGACCCTGTCTCAAAAAGAAAAAAAAAAAAAAAAAAAAAAAAAAAAAAAAAAAAAGAAAGAAAGAAAAGAAAAGAAAAGAAAAATTGTTATCATTGCTTATTCCTCTACTATGAATTTCACATGAACATAAATATAAATAATGTATATAGATTGTGCAACTACTGAAATATTTAAATGAAGAAAAATATATAGGGGCTCTCTGAACCTCATTTTGATATTTGTGTGAAGATTATTTGATATTACACACAATATCAGCATGAATTAAACACTAAAATACTTATTTAATAGAATACAACTTTTTTCTGAAGTTAATCTTAAAAGTTAAAACAAAATAATTAAAAATAAATAAATAAACAAAAAGTAATATTGTGGCCAGGAGCAGTGGGACATACCTGTCATCTCAGCAACTCAGGAGGCAGAGGCAGGAGGATCTAAGTTCAAGGCTAGAGGCAGATTGTACAACTTAAAAAAAATGGGTTGAAATTGTGGCTTAGTGGTAGAGGACTTGCAAAAGCATGCATGAGGCTCTGGGTTCTAACCCTAATTGTTGTTGTTGTTAGGTACTGTGGAGTCTTGTCTGACTCACAGTGACCTTCACAGGGTTTTCAATGGCTGAATGTTTGGGGATTGTCTAGGGAGTGGTTGCCACAGATTTACCTCAGTTGGTAGAGCATTGCTCTGTAGTATCAGAGGAACCAGGTTCAATTCCCAGCACGACAAAAATGGGAGAAGGACATGGCAATCCATCCCGGATGCAATCCCAAAACAATCAGCCATTGAAAATCCTATGAGGGTCTCTACCCCTTAGTACTGCAAAAAAAGAAAAAAAATAGTAATATTCTTTTTAACTTTCTAGTACTTTCATAGTAGAAAATTATAGTAAAATAAATTATGAATGGTTACATCAATGTGTATGTATGTGTTTGTGTGCATATGCAAAAAAGAGAGTAAAAAAATCAATCTAATAACCACATTAGCAATGTTTTGTGAATGCTACATAACACTTATGAAAGAATTTCAATACTTTCATAATATTGTGTTTTTATGAAGAGCTAGAAGAATTCATTTTAAAAATAGCATAATGCTAATAATAGTCTCATTTCTATCTTCATATTCTCATGTCAACTTCTTGCGCTCTCTCTTTTGCATAATTGCTGTCTGACCAGATTTGTAATATACTAGATTCTATAATAAAATATATTTGTTATCTCTGAATTTGACTTGCAAATTATATTATTATTCTAGTTTTCATTGTCAGCTAATTTCATCAGCATGTGAACCCAATTATGTGTCAATATGCTGTTGAAGCATAGAAAGGTAATTAGCATACAATGGAATGAAGAAATGAACTTACTTTTGGTAGGAACAGATATTTTACTGTGATTCTTCATCTCATCAATTTGTTTTTTTTAAAGTTCACCAAAAATAGTTAAGAGTCTTAAAACAAAGAGAACCGCATTTTATTTTACAAGTTCCTGAGATTGAACTATTAAAGAAAAAAGAGAGAGATGTTTAAACTCAAGGAAAACTTCAAAAGTTTAAAGACAGAAATCAAAGAGGATACTAGATGATGGAAGCCCCTCCCCTGCTCATCGGTTGGAAGAATCAATATTATAAAAATGGCTATACTACCAAAAGCAATTTACAGATTTAATTTAATTCCCATTATAATCTCAACAACAGACTGCAGAAATAGAAAAAATCCAGAAATTCATATAGAAACACAAAAGACTATGTATAGCCAAAATAATCATAAGCTGGAAAAACAGTGCAGGCGGGATCACAATTCCTGTCTTTAAACTGTTCTAGAGGGATATAGTTGCATAAACAGCTTCATACTGGCACAAAAATAGGCCTGAAGACCAATGGAACAGAATTGAAGACCCAGAGATACACCCACACAACTACAGCCATCTGATTTTTGGCAAAGGAGCTAAGGATACAAATTGGAAAAAAAGATAACCTCTTCAACAAATGGTGCTGGGAACTTGGATATCCTCCAGAAAAAATGAAAATAGATCCATACCTCTGAATTTGCCTGAGAATCAACTTGAAATGTGTAAAAGACATCAACATAAAATGAGAAACCTTAAAACTAATAGAAGAAAAGGTAGAAAACATGTGCCAACACATAGGCATAAGGAAACATTTCTTTAACAAGACTCTAATTGCTCAGGAAATTGCACCAAGAATTGACAAATGGGATTACATAAAATTAAAAAGCTTCTGTACAACAAGGGAAACTATCAACAGAATTAAGGAACAGCCCAGTGAATGGGAGAAAAATCTTCACATCCTACACATCTGATAGAGGACTAATTTCTAGAGTTTACAAAGAACCCAAGAAAGCAAATCCCAAGACAACAAATAACCCAATTCACAAATGAGCAAAGGAAATGAACAGACAGTTCTCAAATGAAGAAGTTCATAAAGCTAAGAAGCACATGAAAAAATGCTCAAAATCCCTAGCCATTAGGGAAATGCATATCAAAATGACTCTGAGAATCCACCTAACTCCAGTAAGAATGGCCAAGATCAACAAAATAAATAATAACAAATGCTATTGAGAATGTAGAGATAAAGGAATCCTCTTAAACTGCTGGTGAGACTATAACTTAGTTCAATATTTTTGGAAATCCACATGGAGATATCTCAGAAAATTAAAAATAGACCTGCCATATGACCCAGCTATATCACTACTGGGAATATATCTAAAGGGAGACAAGTCGTCATACCACAGAGACAACTGCATCTCCATATTCAATGCAGCACTTTTCACAACAACAAGGATGTGGAACTGACCAAGATGTCCATCAACAGAAGAATGGATCAAAAAATTATGGTACATATACACAATGGAATACTACTCAGCAATAAAATATGAAATAATGTCATTTGCTGCAAAGTGGAGAACTGGAGAATACCATCTTAAGTGAATGAATACAAGCTCAAAAAGAGAAACACCATAGGTCCTCACTCGTATGTCGTAGCTGAATCTTACTGAAAGGAAGAAAAAGTCCTGTACATAAGTTGATATATAAAAACACACAGTTAAACTTAGAGAAGAAGGGATAATATAAAGAGTAGAAAAAAGGAGGGAGGGAACTAGCAAAGAGAAGAGAAGTTAGCAGAAGTTGGGATGGGGAGGAGAAACAATGTCAAGGGATAAAGGTGGAGAGAATAATCTCAATGTAATGATGCCACTTCATGAGTACATGGGAAAATAGGGAAACATAACCCAAATATGCATATGAGCTTTACTACATATTACCCAAAAGTTTCCATAAACCTGTAAGTTGATAAAAGTATAACCAAAAGTTATGTAATAGTTGCATTATGGAAAAAACCAATGCTGTATGACTATGTACTCTACCAATATTTACCAATAAAGGGAGAGAAAAAAAATAAAAAGAGAAGCCAGTTGAGGAGCATGCTACAAAACAAAACAAACAAACAAAAAAGAAAACATGTAATTTGAAAACAGAGTTCTAGTTCTGAATTTGTCTTAGTTTCCAAAATCTGCTTTGATTTTCCACTGGAAGAAATAAAATGGAGTAAATCATTACTAAAGTATTGTTGCTTTGCATATGGCTTGTCTTCCAAAAGTTTGTGTGCTAGAAGCATAGTGTCCAATGAAATGCTATTTATTGAGAAGTACTGAAAGGATCTTAAAGGGGACTTTAAGAGGTGAGGCCTAATGGGGTTATTTTGTCCCAGGGGCAGCATCCTTATGAATGGATTTATATCTTCTTCAGAGATTGAGTTAGTTCTCTTCAGACTGCATTTGTTCTCACAAAGTGAGTTAGGTCTTGCAGTACTGGACCAGTTACTGCAAGAGTGGGTTATTATAAAATAGGTCAGGGTCCTATTTCTCTCTCGCATGAGCTCTTTCCACATGTGTCCCATCCTCCCTTCTGCTGCTTCATGATAATATGAGGCAGTATGAAGCCTTCATGACTAGCTAAGCAAATGTCAATGCCATGCTTTTCAATCTCCAGAAAGTAAGCCAAATGAAGTATCTTTTCTTTGTAAATTCACAGACTCGGGTATTCTATTGTAGCCTCAGAAGCAGACTAAGGCAAATATATTTCATTTGTAAAATTCCATTCATACTCTTTACTTTAAAAGTAATAATATGCAATTTCTTAAAAAGTTAAAAGAAAGACTTCCATTATCACAAAAAATAATAAGCATTCTTATTGGAAGATAAACCTGACCTTTACAAAACTCCTTTACATAAGCAATTTCCCTTATATCTTTGTTGTAAAACAAATAAAAATATAGTAATAAAAATAAGTACAGTAGAATAAAACAGTAGAGAGCAATATATTTAGATAAATTACACAATGTACTTTTTTACAGTTTGTTTATTAATTTGCTTTTCAAAAGAATCGAGAAAGTTTATAAATATAAACAGTAAAAAAAATTGGAGTTGGGGATGTTGTTCACTAAGCAGGACTGAGATTCTGAGTTCATTGTCAGCACCACGATGTCCCTCGTAAACCTCCCAGCCTACTTTTGTCATTAACAGTCTAGAAAGCCTATCTGTGAACTAGTTTGTTGCTCCTTTTGCCATGTGAAGTCAACAGAAGAGAGAGGAGAAAGAAAACCTGCTTCTGAATAAGCCTGTGAAAATGAAAACAATGCTGCTTCATAATTTTTTTGTTGTGGCCATTAAAAGTTACATCATGTTTTGGCACACCCTCCTGTTAGTCTGGCCAGATGAGCCAGGCAAGTCCAGAACATTCATTTATTTGAGTAATTTTTCATCAGAGATGCTCAGGGGGAAACAAAAAAAGTATTTCTGGTTCACTGTCTTGTCACATACCTTCCAAAAGAAATCACTAAAAAGTACATAATTTTGGTATGAAGCCAATAAAAGGGAACTACAAATATTAGTAAATATACCACATATTCTGTCATTTAATTAAACATAATGAGGGAGAAAAAGAGTATTAAAGCTATTCCCCTAAAACTAACTGAACCTTAAAAAATTAGCAAGTGTTAACAAAGTTGCTGGCTACCCAAGAAACATTTGAAAAAGAATGGATCTAATGGAAGGTGGCATAATTTCAAACACACAAGTTGGACACCTTCCAGAACTAAGAATAAATTATAATACACTGTATATTCAGATAATAGCTCACCTAGATATTTTCCTGGCTGGGGTTTAGCTGAGTTGGTGGAATGCTGCTCCATACTTTCTGAGCACCTGAGTTCAATCCTCAGCACTGCAAAAATGGGAGGAAGATGTGGCAGTCTACTCCCTAAAACAATCCCCAGTCAGCCATTGAAATCCTTGTGAGGGTCACCATGAGTCTTACTTGACTCCACGGCAGGTAACAATGACAACAGATATTTAACCGATCACCTGAAATGCTAAAAATACTTAACTATCACAGTTAAATGTACTGCAGGAAGGTAATATGTGGAAGGGTCCTTAAGAGTAATAAAGCTTATTTATAAAAATTGAAGCTTATTTATAAAAATTGAATTTTTATCACCAAAACTCATTAATATTTACATTAATTAAATACATTAAATATTTGCTATGTCCAGAATACAGTCTTACACACTGTGGTCCTCACTGCTCATGGCACCACTCACTCCTAGCACCTCCTCACTAATACTAACACAAACACTTTCCAGAGATCTCTCACCTGTTTTAATCAGTAATCATTTTTCTCTGGACCTGCCTCAGAGCTTTCATAACTGTTGTTCCCTTTATCACATCTTGCAGGAGTCTGCTATAGCTTTATGAGGGAGGGAGGGGATTGGTTAGGGGAGTAGGAAATTGAGAATATCTTTCCATGTTTCCATTCCAATAGCAACTTGCCTTGATATAGAATTCCAGATTGAAAATAATTTTCTCATAGATCTTTAAAGACTTGACTCCATTCCTGTTAGCATTCACTGAAATTATATCTTTCCCCAAAATTGTGTCTAATTGCCTTATTGAATAGATGGAAAATTTTCATGATGATAAATGAAGACTACCTAAACTCTGTGTGTATGCAGAGAGTGGGAGGCAGGTTATGCATAATGATTTATGGAAGTGTCATACTGATCTTAAACCAACCTTCCTCCCTATGCTCAGGCTTAATGTTCAATTAGGTTCAGCCTAAGCCTTCTGATTACAACTTTAAATGTCTCATAGATTTCATTGTGCAGACAGACTCCCACTTCTTTTGCAAACTCTTCTGTCGCATATTCCAGGATGTGATTTTCCTCTTGTGTCACTCTTCTTACTTCAGCCCACTGGCTTCCAATACATTAAAAATATTGAGGATTTTCTTAGTGTAATAAGAGTCCACTAAACTTCTCTTCTAATTTATATTTACATTTGTTGGGTCATACTGATTCTTTAATTATGCTGAACTCTTAGAAGGCATAAAAAACCCACACGTGTCTGATTGTTCTCAGAAATTTTTTATAATGTATACCTTCTCCAATTGTTAAACCTATGATTAAAAGATTTATAGAACTCAAATTCAGAACTTCCCATTCATTCTGGACTGATTTATTTCATTTAGGTGTTGACTAATTTAAGTGCAAATAAGTCATTAGTTTATCTTTGCAGTACATTTGAGCACTTCAAGCCTACCCTCACCCAATAATTCTCCTTGGAAATAGTTTGTGTTTCACACTTATGTTTTGAAATAAAGAGTGGCATGTCAAGTCTCTTTCTAATTCATAAAATTATGTAAGGCTTTCTTGTCACTGATTTACTTCATAAGTTAATTTGTGTCTATCATGCTTTTCCAAAATTATCAATTAGCTCCCCCATCCAATGTCACTTTCCTTATAAATATTGTCTACTTCGTATCCAAAATTATATTCTGTGACTCAAACTTCATCTTGTAAGTTTCCCACCCAACCTTTCACTAGATATCCAAAACAAAAGTCTTCACGCGAACCAAATTTCTCAACCTGACATAAAAGGCCCTTTGTGATTTGCCTCTGTATCACATTTTTATGGTCATCTCTCATCTTTCCTCTATAGACATTCCATGGTTAAGGCAAATCAAAGTTGTAGTAGTGCCATTTAGACAACAGAACTGATCGGGGCCTGGGTTTGTTTATATGCTATTCTCTCTTGGTATAATAGCTTCTATCTATCTCTTTTTGACTGATGAACTTCTTATTGATATTTGAAAGATAAAAGCTGCTTCCTTAGGAAAGACTCCTTTGACCTCTTCAGGGAGAGAATTAAATGTTTCCTCCCATAGGGATTTGTCTATAACTCTGTAAATGTGTTTAAAACATTGTTCTAATTATGTATTTATATATCTGTTTTCAGGGCTGAAGTTTAGCTTAGTTGGTAGAGCATGGCTTTGCTGCTCTGAGGTCCTAGGTTCAATCCCATCACCACAAAAAATGAGAGAAGTACTGGTAGCCCACTCTTGAAGTAATCCTGAAACAACCAGAAATGGAAAGCCCTACGAATAGTAGAGAAGCACTGACATGGTCCTGACATTGCACAGTTTCTGGAAGTGTTTCTTTTTGTTGTGTATAGGGTAGCTAAGAGTCAGACCAAATTCCATGGTACCTAACAATAACATATCTGTTGTCACTAGATGGTGAGCTCTAGAGATCAAGGATTGTATCCACAGAATGTGCATTTAACACATGATTATAAAACAGAAGGGCATGAAGAAAGGAAGAAAAAAGAAAAGAGAGAAGAAAGAAAGAAAAAAGGACAGAAGTCTTAATTTAGAAACAAACGTGACACATTATACTACACAGGACATTTGGGATTATACATTTTTACAAATACACTTTGTGATATCAGAATGGGGACTCTAATTTTAAAAGAATACTCATACTGCTGTGATAAAGTAAATTTTTATATAAATTTGTTTGTAATTTAGATACTCTAATTCCAGATTTGCCTGCAGCTGTAGCCCTGTGGCATCCGATCCCGTCAGATCTCGGAAGCTAAGCAGGGTCGGGCCTGGTTAGTACCTGGATGGGAGACCACCTGGGAACAGCAGAAGCTGTAGGCTTGGAAGAAGGACCTGGCAATCCCCTCCCAAAAATCAATCTGCCATTGAAAACCCTATGAACAGCAGAGAAGCACTGACAATAGTGTTTCCCCTGTTGTACAGAGGGTCGCTATGAGTCGGATACCGACAACAACAACAATTCCAGATTAATTTAATTCTAAATTAACTAATTTTATTCATCATCGCATGACAAATATCCATACAGACACTGTCATCATTGGGATGGGTCTTTATCTAACCTATTAACTGCCAAAATTTATTTCTTTAAACACAAATTTACTTCCATAGCTTTTACTCTTCATTTTGTCTTACTGTTACTGAGCTGGATTTTTCATTGTTTGCGAGGCCTACCCTTTAAAAAGCTCTATTTTCTCTCACCCAGCAGTCAGTTTATCATGAAGATCCTTTTTTTTCGGCCAATATCCTATCAAAATTGTCAATTCTCTTCTATTCTTCTGTATTCTCTTGGGAATATCTTGCTTCAAAGTTACCTGCCTATACATATTCTCACTCCAAAATATGTGCTTTGACTTATTTCTAAAAAGACTCTACAACTGAAAAACTTCCTCATGGTTTTAATATTGACTAAGTTTTAATGTTTGCAGAGTCCAATCCCATCACATCTCAGAAGCTAAGGAGGGTTAGGCCTGATTAATACTTGGATGGGAGAACACGTGGGAACACCAGGTGCTGTAGGTTTGGGAGAAGGACCTGGCAACCCGCTCCCAAACACACTCAGCCATTGAAAACCTTATAAATAGTAGAGAATCACTGACAATAGTGTTTCACTTGTTGTACCTAGGGTTGCTATGAGTCAGACACCAACTGGATGGCACCTAACAACAACAGCGAGTTTTTAATAATCTGTTGAAACTTTCCTATTTCCAGGCAGTATATAACTAATTCTCCATAACAGCTAGTGAAAATTTTCCCACATCTCCCACAGTCCACCAGACCAAGTCTGCTCAAATTAATCACAAGTACATAATTAAATTCCAATTTTAGTGAGAAAATATTGCCCTTTATAAACATCTCTACATTCATCTTTTCTTCCTACACTGGAACATTTCTCTTTTTCTCTCTATTACTTCCCTGTTTTTTCCTTTCATTTTTCTATATTCAGTAACTTTGCTTCATTAATTACCTCCTATCTTCTTAGGCTCTTCTCCCTTGTTCCTCACCAGCACCTAGCATTTTAAATCTCTCCTATAATAAGAATATAGATGTTGAACATATATGCCTCTCGATCCATTGGACTAATATTTATTTTTCAAATATACTGAAAAGTTATTTACACATGCCTCACCTTTACCCTGTATACAACTTATCTTGTAACCTGGTATCTCTTCTGTCATCTCAAACTATCCATGGTAAAATATGCATATATTGTTGTTGCTAAACCCAAGGAGCAACTTGCAAGCCACACTGACATCTCTACACATTCACTGTTATAAATTACTCCTTTCTAAATCTTCTTTCTCTGTTTCTGACAAGAAAATTTCTCTCTTGCTCTTGGTTTACTCCCATTTCTTGGGTCACTCATATTCAGTGTCCTTAAGTTTATTTTGCCCTCTCTACTTGAAAGTACCCAGGTTCCTCTGTTCCTAATATACAAGAGATTATATATCTATATATATCTAATCTATCTATCTATCTATCTATCTATCTATCTATCTATCTATCTATCTAATATACTAGAGATAATCTTTCTACATCTGTAACTTTAACTATTACTTAAAGTCAAGTGACTCCATACACATGTCCTCTGCTGAAGAAAATTCTTAATTTTAAAACCCCAAATCAGGCCTGGCTTGGTGGCTACTGTCTGAAAATACAGTGATACAGGAGGCGGCCGAATGAGAATTTCAAGTTTAAGGCCAGGGACAATTTGCATTAACTTAGTGAGATCCTGTCTCAAGATAAAAAAATAAAATAAAAAATGGGCTGGGGGTACAGACCAGTGGTAGAGCACTTGCGAAGGATGTGCAAGGGCCTGGTTTCAATCCCCAAGTACTGCAAAAAACAAAACAAAAAAAAATCAAGTCAACCTGAAGATGTCCATAGCTATACTAATATCTATCTCATTCCACATCCCTGTTGCATCCTCTATGTAGAATAATATACATTAATCCTCTAAGTAGCCTCCCTTGAGTGTGACTGCTTACTCTCTGTCCATGCTTTTCACAGGTAACTTTCATGTTCCTCTCTCTAGAAAATTCCTTGAATTGCAAATTCTTTACTTTGGCAAATTATTATCTGTCACGTGAGATTTTATTGTTGTTAGGTGCTCTCAACTAGGGACCAACTCATAGTGACCCTATGTACAACAGAACAAAACACTACCAGATTCTGAGCCAGGCATATTTTTTGTTTAAGCCCACTGTTGCAGTCACTGTGTAAAACCATCTAGTTGAGTATCTTCTTTTTATTTGTTGACCCACCACTCTCCCAAACATGACGCCTTTCTCCAGGGATTGGTCCCTCTTGACTACATGTCCACAATAAGTAAGATGTAGTCTAGTCATCCTTGCATCCAAGGAACACTCTGGTTGCAGTTTTTCTAGGACAGATCTATTGATTCTTTTGGGAGTCTGTGGTATATTCAGTATTCATCTCCAGCACCATAATTCAAAAGCATCAAATATTCTCCTGTCTCCCATATTCAATGTCCAGCTTTCACAAATAAATGATGCAAATGAAAATATGATGGCATGAGTTAGGCACACCTTCATCTTCAATGTGACATCTTTACTTTTCAGCACTTTAAAAAGGTCTTTCATAACAGCTTTTCCCAATGCAATGTGTCTTTTGATTGACTGCTGCTTCCATGGGTGTTGATTATAGAACAAAGGAAAACAAAACTTTGGACAACCCTCAATCTTTTCTCCACTTTTCGAGAAGGTACTTACTGACCCAGTTGTAAGGATTTTTGATTTGTTGATGTTGAGGCACAATTCCATACTGAAGGTTGTGTTCATTGATCTTCATCAGTGAATATTTCAAATCCTCTTTACTTTCAGCAAGCAGAGTTGTGTCATCTGCATAATACAGGTTGTTAATGAGTCTTCCTCCAATCCTCATGCCACGTTCTTCTTCATAATGTCCAGTTTCTTGGATTATTTGTTAAGCATAAAGATTGAAGAAGTTTGGTGAAAGGATATAGGCCTGACACACCTTTCTTGACTTTAAACCAGGCAGTGTTTCCTCATTCTGTTCAAATGATAGTGTTGTGGTTCAAGTACAGATTCCTCCTGAGTATAATTAAGTGGTCTGTTATTCCTATTCTTCACAGTGTTATCCATAATTTGTTGTGATCCACACAGTCAAATGCCTTTGTATAGTCAACATACATAGATAGACATCCTTCCTCCTAAATTCTTTCATATCTATTTTGATTTACCCTCCACTCTAAATTTGTAGGTCTCTTTTTAAAAAGCAGACATGTTAAAGGCATCATCCAGGTTACAAATCTTCAAGAATTCCCCATTAAATTGAGATAAAGGACATATTCCTTAGATTTAACGTATAATATCCTTCATGATCTGGACTTAGCTTGCTTTTCAAGGTCCATCTCTTTCCCTTTCTCTTAGCCTCTACATTCATTTTCTTCTGTCATATCACTTGAAAAAATTATGATTCACTATTCTCACTAGTCTGTATTATATTACTACTATCTCCATTAAAATATAAACCTTTTGATGGACAGGATATCTTACCATCTTAGAATCTCAAAAACTGTGACACATACTTTTAATTAGAATAAAACGTATTGAATTAAATGGAGAATGGATGAATAAAATCTACTGCTAATATTCATTCTATTTAAATTTATATAAAATAACACAAAAAGATTGCAAAGAAGTTGCTACTTCCTTGAAAATAACCTTCATATTTTTAAAAATCTGAAAATTTTCATTGAGATCTTTATTTTCCTGTCAATTTTTATGGAAAATAACTGAATTCTCTGCCTCGGTTATTTACATATACTGAGAGTGTGATATAAACCGTTGATTAATTAAATTGTGATTACATATAATCAGCATATGAATGAAGTTTTAATTGCTTTTATGGTTCTTGTCATATGTTGCATAATCATAAAGTTGTTATTAATCTGAAGGAATTTGTTTTATGTGTTTTGAATGCATTCTATGCTTGCAGAATTTTTAAAATATTGCAAGACTGTCAATATTTTTTATGACAGTGCAAATTATTTTAGCTCTGGAGACTATTTTGAATTAACCAAAAAGAAAGTATTGTGTGTTGATATTAGATCAGACAAAATAATCCCTCTGTGCATTAATAAGTTTCAGATCCATTATCAATTTTAGCTAACAGGCTATCCTTGTAATAGACACATAGGCTGTGCCAAAATCCACTCTAAAAAAATGAGATTTGGATTTATTCCTATTGAGTTGGCACTATTCACACTCAATAGGATTCAGTATTTTTGACAAGTCCTAAAGGAGGAGTCCAAAAGGTTACTATCATTATTACCTGGGCTTTCACCCAGCTTCCAAACTCACAAATCACTGTCATGTTTTGGGCTAAATTCAGCATTGATTCTGGCTTCCATATCATTTCTCTCACTGGCTGTATTTACGTGGTATGAGAGTTAAAAGAAGATATTTTTGTATCATGTTTAGTATTTATTAAAGTGGAGAATGTGCATTTTAAGGCTAACATGAAAGAAAAGTTGAAATTTTTCTACTTCTATAATTACATTCTGTAAACATGTTTCTCTCACTTTCTTCAAAAAGAGTAAGCATTTCCTAAAGGAAACAGGTACTCTATTTCCAAGGGCTCAAAATCTGATTTGTATATTAAAACTAAGATAAATGACAAAATCTGAAGATTATCGTGTGTGTGTGTGTGTGTGTGTGTGTGTGTGTGTGTGTGTGGTATTAAGGGGCTGAACCCAAGGTCTCAGGCATACTTTGCAAGTGCTCTACTACTGGGATAAAATTCCAGCCCCTTTTTTATTTATTTTGAGATAGGGTCTCACTAAGTTATACAGGCTGCCTCTGGCCTTGAACCTGTGATCTCTCTGCCTCCATCTCCTGAGTCCTGGGATTACAGGCATGTGTCATCATGCCTGGCTAGAAGATTAAATTTTGAAATAAAAGTATTTAGAAATAATTTTTTTAAATCACAGTTTTGACAGTAGCTGCAGGAAATACATTTAATCTTAAAAAGAGACAAATCACTCTTAAGAATTTTTAGATATAGACAATGCCACAAAGCTCTTCTAAGGATTTTAGAAACTTTATTATCCATCGACAAAATTTACTGGTTTATTATTGGCTTCTTAACAACCCTTTAGAAGTGAGCATGATAGGTTGGATATTAGTTCTCATCCCAAATTCATATATTGAAGTTCTAATCCCAATGCAATGATATTAGGAAGTAGAAGTTTTGGGGAGCTATTAGGCCATGAACATAGAATCCTCAAGATGGGATGAATTTCTGTATGGGAAAAGACCAAGAACTTTGCCCTTCTCTCTATTTCTCTCTGCCATGTGAAGATATAACAGAAAAGTAAACCAGGAAGATAGGCCTCACCATGCACCTTCACTAACAAAAACTCAAAAAAAAAAAAAAAAGAGACAAGCATAAAAAGGCGTTATAGATCAGATGGACAGTATAGAATACTATCCAGGTCTTGTGAGAAGGGCAGCCAGAGTGCTGCAGAAAACTGGGCATCGCTGCAGGTCAGATGACCAAAAAAAGGAAGAAAGACACACAGGAATTACGAGAGTAGAGCAACAGTAAAAATCAACTCCAGTGTTTCCTTGGCAATACTGACCTATATGTGTTCAACTGTGGTATCTCAGGTCTGGTATTTTAATTTTTAAATAATGCATTGTAATATGTAAGTGTGTCAATATTTAAGCCATTTAATATTCAAATGGAGTGTATAAAAATTTACATAACAAACTTTAGAACACTCATTGTAGTCTGTCATTAAAGCTGTCCTCTTAAATGCAGATAAAATATCTCTCTAAATATTATGACCTTTCACAAAAATTGATGAATAGAAATTCACCAAGGAATGGGCAATTTGAAGGACAGCTCCATCTTTCAGTGTTGTGCTGAACTCCAAGGTAGTCTTCCAGAGTCAAACATCAGGCTACTGTTGATGTTCTTTGGAGCACTCACTGCCTCTGGGAGGATGGACAACTCTCAGCTGGGACAAAACATGCCAGCACTTGTTCTATGACATTATTCACAAACACAAAGAACAAGCTTAGGATCTAGCCACCTACTCCAGTTTCATGTGATTATGAGGTTTGAATGACATGGGAAACACATAACCCCAGTGATGATTGTTCATAATCCATCATGAGTATGACCTAGGATGGAATGTGGAATGGAGAAACATCTATAAAATCACATAAATTCTTAACTGCAAGAGTTATGAGAAAGGGTCATCAAACTTGTTCTTTTTTAATATTAATTTTATTTTTAATTAGCTTACAATATAATGAGTTTCATTATGGCATTTTCATACAATTATATATCCTTTACTCTTATTTACTCCTTCATTACCCTCCTCTGCCATATTCTTTTTACAGGTGGAAGGAATGGAAGACAGAGATAATAAATTCTTTGATGACAACAATAAGAATCAAGGAGTAGAATTATCCACTCCTTGAGACTTTTACCCAGCTATGCTGAATTTCTGTGATTGTAACTGTCTTACATTTTCAAAATACTGATTGGTGTGTGTGTGTGTGTGTGTGTGTGTGTGTGTGTGTTTCCCCACATTTGTAATAGATTTCTCAACTTTGACATCTCTGAATATGTTGAGTAAAAGAGAAACACACTAAATTACATTTATATTTTGTTGAAACAAGTTTAAATTAATCTGAAATATACTATTTCAATCTCTCACAAGTACTTAGGGGCTTGGATTTAGCTCAGTTGGTAGAGTGCTGCTCCACACTCTCTGGGGACCAGACTTTGACCTCCAGCACCACAAAGATGGAAGAAGGACTTGGCAATCCACTCCCAAAATAATTTCAAAACAATCAGCCATTAAAAACCCTATGAGTTGGACCAACTTCACAGCACCAAACAACAACACAAGTACATACATATTTATACCCAGAGGTCAAGACATAAAGTATGTAAGGGAAACGGGCACATTAACACACTTGGTTTATCTAAAACTTTTTAATTGAAACTTATTTTTGAAAAGACTATATTTGCTCTAAGTATCTAAATATATAAAACCTGGTGACTGTCAAATTGCTCATGGAAATTTATAAAAATTTCAAAAACCTACTTTTGGATTTAATATAAAAAAGGTTTATCTACTTCACAATTCAAGTAGATTACATATTTTCACTAGGAAATAATGGTCCACTAGTCACATGAAAGATTAAGAAAAAAATGTCTTCCAGTGTGATATAATTGTAACAACAATGTAAAATATATACACCAAAATTTACTTTAACATATTATTCCATTTAAATTTAAGTGAGATCGTCGGGTGAGGTGGTGCATGCCTGTAATCCCAGCAACTAGGGAGGCAGAGGCA
Source organism: Pedetes capensis (assembly GCA_007922755.1). NCBI lineage: Eukaryota > Metazoa > Chordata > Mammalia > Rodentia > Pedetidae > Pedetes > Pedetes capensis. The sequence continues at coordinate 18,799 of VMDO01021109.1, forward strand.
GAAGGAGCACAAGTTTGAGAACAAAGGCAGTCTATGTAATTTAGCAAGATCTAGTCTCAAAAAAGTAAAAAAATGGGCTGGGGGTACAACTCAGTGGTACAGCACTTGCAAAGCATGCAAGCACGAGGCCCTGTGTTCAACTCCCAGTATGACCAAAACAAACAAACAAAAAAATTTAAGTGAGATCAATATTCATCTAGATAAAGGTAATGTAATTTTTCATTTAAATATAATTTGCTGTCCTTTATAAATAGATTTGCATTGATTTATAGCTATCTAAATTTACTATATAAACTTATCCTCTCTCCTTTTTATAGAGAAAACAAGATAGAATACTGGACATCACTTCTAGTCCATTTTAGGATATATATATATATATATATATATATATATATATATATATATATATATATGTGCACACACACATATACCCTATATATTCCCTAACTACAAAAGAAATTAGCTACCAATCAGAATGCAAAGAAACCTTCATTAAACTTTCAACAAAACATGATTTACCTTTATTCAACAGAAAATATTTCATACTTATATAAAGAATATAAGCTAGAATATTAGCAAAGTAGCTTTTCACAGGTTGCCTGTGATCTTGGGCTTGCGATCCTCCTGCCTTGGCCCCCAAGCTGCTGGGAATGCAGGTGTATACCACTGCACCTGACTAGAAGTGTTTTATATATGTGTGCGAGCGTGTATGCATGGTTTTGTTTTTGTTTTTGTTTTGACTTTGTTTTTTGTTTCTTGGGGTTTTTGTTTTGTTTTGGTTTGGTTTTTGTTGTTGTATGTTTTTGTTGTTTTGCACGGGGGTTTGAAATCAGGGTCTTGTGCCTATTCACTTTGTAGGTGATGGACCGCCGCCACGCTGCGCCCCCAGCCCATATTTTTACTTTTTGACACAGGGTCTCTCTGGGTTGCGCAGGCTGCCTATGATCTTGGGCTTGCGATCCTCCTGCCTTTGCCCCCAAGCTGCTGGGAATGCAGGTGTATATCACCACACCTGACTATAAGCGATTTTATACGTGGGTGGGAGCGAGTATGCATGAGGTTTTTTTTTTTTCTTTTAATTTTTATTTTCTTCCTTTCTTGTTTTACTCTCTTCCCTCTTTCTATTCTCCTTCTCTTTTTCTTATGCTATATATGTGTCCTTGAATTAATTATTTTACCATCAGAACCCCAACACGTCTGTCAGTTTGCCGTGGGGGCTTGTGTGTTGCGATGAGGCTGAGAGCTCTGCCACTGTAAACTCAGACATGAGCAGGGTTACCCATGGTGGACAGGTTTTCAGCTGAGCTTCCAGACTAAGACAGACTAGGGAGTAGGACCTGGCGAGCCACTCCCGAAACAACTAGCCATTGAAAACCCTATGAATAGCAAAGAAACACTGTCAGATATAGTGCCGGAAAATGAGGCCCCCAGGTTGGAAGGCACTCGAAAGACTACTGGGGAAGAGTTGCCTCCTCCAAGTAGAGTATACCATGATGAAGGAAATGGAGTAAAACCCCAGGGTGCTCAACTTGATGATGTGGCAAGACTCAAAATGAGCAGAAACAACTGTAAACATCCATTAATAATTGGAACATGGAATGTACGTAGTATGAATCTAGACAAATTAGAAATTGTTAAAAGAGAAATGGATCGCATAAACATTGACATTCTAGGCAACAGTGAGCTAAAATGGACCGGCACAGGCCATTTGAGTCAGACAATCATATGGTCTACCATGCTGGGAATAATAAACTAAAGAGAAAGGGGGTTGCATTCATCATCAAAAAAGACATTTCAAGATCTGTCCTGAAATACAATGTTATCAGTGATAGAACAATATCCATACGCCTACAAGGAAGGCCAGGTAATATGACTATTATTCAAATTTATGCACCCACCACTAAGGCCACAAATGAAGAAAGGGAAGCAGCAGTCAAGAAATCAAAAGGCGCATTGCTCTAGGAAAAGCTGTGGCAAAAGATCTCTTTAGAGTATTGAAAAGCAAAGATGTCACATTGAAGACGAAGGTGCGTCTGACTCATGCCATGGTATTTTCAGTCGCATAATATGGTTGTGAAAGCTGGACATTGAACAAGAGAGACAGAAAAAGAATTGATGCTTTTGAATTGTGGTGCTGGAGACGTCTATTAAATATACCATGGACTGCCAAAAGAACCAACAAATGTGTCCTAGAAGAAATACAACCAGAGTGCTCCTTGGAAGCAAAAATGGCCAAACC
>VMDO01021109.1:21137-36196 GCA_007922755.1 Pedetes capensis
AGAACAATCCCTGGAGAAGGACATCATGTTTGGAAGAGTGGCAGGTCAACGCAAAAGAGGAAAACCCTCCACCAGATGGATTGACACAGTGTCTGCAACAATGGGCTTAAACATAAATAAGATTGTTTGCCTGGCACAGAATCGGCAAGTGTTTCGATCTGCTGTACATAGGGTCGCTATGAGTCGGACTCGACTTGACTGCACCTAACAACAACAACAAGCTTTTCACAATGCTGAACACAGTTTTATTCTGCCTAGTAGGCTTCTTTATTAACAACATGAAAAGAAGGGCAAAGCTGTAATATTCGCAAACATAAGCAATTTTCAAATGGCATATCTATACCTATAGTGCAAGCTCAAAAATAAAAATAATAAATAGTGCTCATGAGTGTTATTTGTTCCACCACTGAATTTTTTAAACTTCATTTAAACATATCATTTTAAGGAAGGGTACCCTTAGCTGGTACCATGCTTCTGAGGTCACATATGACCTCATGATACATATACTTGGGATTAGATAAGGGCTCCAGAGCCCCATGTCTAGAACCTGGCTGGGGATCTATTTTGACCCTGCCATACCAGTTAAAGAGAATAAAAAGTTACAATGTAATGAAAGTGGCCATGGGTACTTTTGGATTTCTTGCCCTTTTTACCACCTTTTCTACCATGTCATCCAGCTTCTTGACAAATTTAGCCTTGCTTCCTCCAGAAAGCCTCCCCTATGTCCCTGGAGATTGTGTTGGAAATCTTTTCACATGTGTTCCCACAGCTCCCTAATGGTTTATTTTAGCATTAATCATGCCGAGGCATAATTGCCTGTTTATTTTTTTGTCCTCTTCATCATCCCTTGTGCCCTTTAAATATAGGGAATCATTTTTTGTTTGTTGTTTATTATATTACTACTGTATGTTACCTCTGTTTTAACTTTGTATACTGTTCAGTAAATACCTGTTAAATTATAAAAGTAAAAACCTTAAATACAATTGCAAGATCATGTTAAGTGCCTCCACTTCTCTGTCAGTTAACCATATGGTAGAAGCTTCTGTGTTTCTGAAAGCTAAACCATCAACATTTAGAGACTAGCAGGGCCACCCATGGTGGATATGTTTCAGCTGAGCATTCAGGCTAAGACAGACTAAGGAGAAGGACCCCATAGCCCACTTCTGAAACAATTAACCATTAAATACCCTGTGAATAGTAGCAACACATTATTAGACATAATGAGGGAAAATGAATCCCCCAAGTTAGAAGGCACTCAACCTATGACAAGGGAAGCACTCTCTCCTCAAAGTAGAGTTGACCACAATGATGGGATTGGAGCAAAGCCCATGGGACTTCCAGTTGCTGATGTGGTATGAATCAAAATAAGAAGAAACAACTGTAAAATCCCATTAACAACTGTAACATGGAATGTATGTGCTATGAATTCTAGGAAAGCTGGAAATCTTCAAAGCGAAATGAAGCACATAAACATCAATATTCTAGGCATCAGTGAGCGAAAATGGTCTGGCCTGGGCCATTTTGAATCAGAAAATTGTATAGTCTACTATGCAGGAAATCCCCCACACGGCCATCAGTTTGCCACACTGTGGGGACTTGTGTGTTGCAACGAGACTGAAAGCTATGCCACCAGTATCTCAAATATCAGCGTGGTCACCCATGGTGGACAGGTTTCAGCTGAACTTCCAGACTAAGACAGACCAGGGAGTAGAACCTGGCAAATGAATTCCAAAGCAACTAGCCATTGAAAACCCTATGAATAGCAAAAAACACTGTCAGATATAGTGCCACAAAATGATCCCCCCAGGTTGGAAAGCACTCAGAAGACTACTGTAGAAGAGTTGCTTCCTCAAAGTAGAGTCTACTTTGATGATAAAATGGAGTAACACCCCAGAAACCTCATTTTGCTGATGTAGCATGACTCAAGATGAGGAGAAACAAATGTAAACATCATTAATAATTGGAACACAGGATGTACATAGTATGAATCTAGGAAAATTAGAAGTCATTAGAAAAGAAATGGAGGGCATAAACATTGACATTCTAGGTATCAGTGAGCTAAAATGAACTGATATGGGCCATTCTGAGTCTGATAATCATATGGCCTACTATGCTGGGAATGACTAAAGAGAAATGGGGTTGCATTTATCTCAAAAAAGACATCTTGATATCTGTCCTGAAATAAAATGTTTTCAGTGATAGAATAATATCCATATACCTACAAGGAAGGCCAGTTAATATGACTATCATTCAAGTCAATGTACCTACCACTAAGGCCACAAATGAAGAAAGAGAAGATTTTTAACAGCTTCTGAAATCTGAAATAGATCAAACATGCAATCAGGACATGCTGATAATTACTAGTGATTGGAATGCAAAGATTGGAAACAAAGAAGAAGGCTCAGTAGTCGGAAAATATGGTCTTGGTGACAGAAACAAAGCTGGAGATCACATGATAGAATTTTGTCAGACCAAAGACCTTTTCATTGCAAATACATTTTTTCACCAACATAAATGGTGACTATACATATGGACTTCCCCAGATGGAACATACAAGGAACCAAATTGACCACATATGTGGAAAGAGACGATGGAAAAGCTCTATATCAAATGTCAAAACAAGACCAGGTGCTGATTGAGTATTGGACCATCAACTTCTCATAGGCAAGTTCAAACTGAAGCTGAAGAAAATTAGCATAAGTGTATGAGAGCTAAGGTATGACCTTGAATATATCCCACCTGAGTTCAGAGATCACCTCAAGAATGAGAGGAGACCAGACCAGTTGTGGCATGACATAAAAGATCTCATTCAAGATAAAAGGTTATTAAAGAGACAACAAAAAAAGAAAAGACCAAATTACATGTCAAAAGAGACACTGGAACTTGACCTCAAACGTCAAGCAGCTAAAGCAAAAGGAAGACATGATGAAGTTAAGGAACTAAACAGAAGATTTCAGAAGGCAGCTCAAGAAGACAAAAACAAATATTAATGACATGTGTAAAGAGCTGGAGGCAGAAAACCAAAAGGGAAGAACACGTTCTGTGTTTCTCAAGCTTAAGGAAGTGAAGAAGAAATTCAAGCCTCGACTGGCAACAGTGAAAGATTCTACAGGGAAAATATTAAACAATGCAGGAAACCGAAAAGAAAATAGAAGGCATACACAGAGTTGTTATACAAAAAAAGAATTGGTAGATGATCAACCATTTCAAGAGCTTGCATATGAAGAGGAACCAATGGTATTGAAGGACGAAGTAGAAGCCACCTTGAAAGAACTGGGAAAACACAAGGCTCCAGGAATTGGTGGAATACCAATAGAGATGTTTCAACAAACAGATGCAGCACTGGAGGTGTTGACATGCTTATGCCAACAGATTTGGAAAACAGCTATCTGACCGATTGGAAGAGTTCCATATTTGTTCCTATTCCCAAAAAAGGGGAAACAACCAAATGTGCAAACTATTGAACAATAACATTAATATCACACACAAGCAAAATTTTACTAAAGATCATTCAAATATGACTGCAGCAGTATATAGATGGAATTACCAGAAAACCAAGTGGGAATCAGAAGAGGGAAAGTAGCCAGGAACATCATTGCTGATGTCAGGTGGATATTATCCAAAAGCATACAATATCAAAAAGATATTTATCTATGTTTTATTGACTATGCAAAGGCATTCGATTGTGTGGATCATAACAAATAATGGATAGCACTTTGGAAATTGGGAATACCAGAGCACCTAATTGTACTCATGAGGGATCTGTATGTGAACCAGGAGGCAGTTCGAATAGAACAAGGAAACACTGCCTGGTTTAAAGTTAGAAAGGTGTGCATAAGGGCTGTATACTTTCACCATATCTCTTCAATTTATGTGCTGAGCAAATAATCAGAGAAGCTGGACTTTATGAGGAAGAATGCAGCCTCAGGATTGGAGAAAGACTCATTAACAACCTGTGTTATGGACATGACACAACTCTGCTTGGTGAAAGTGAACAAGATTTAAAGCATTTACTGATGAAGTTCAAAGAACATAGCCTTCAGTTTGGGTTGCAACTAAACATCAACAATACAAAAATCCAAAGAGTCAGTATGCAACTTCATAATAAATTGAGAAAAGATTGAGATTGTCCAATATTTTTCTTTGCTTGGCTCCATAATCAACACCCATGGAAGTACCAGTCAAGAAATCAAAAGAAGCATTGCTTTGGGAAAAGCCATGGCAAAAGATCTCTTTAGAGTATTGAAAAGTAAAGATGTCACATTGAAGAGGAAGGTGCACCTGACTCATGCCATGGTATTTTCAGTGGCATCATATGGTTGTGAAAGCTGGACATTGAATAAGGGAGACAGGAGAAGAATTGATGCTTTTGAATTATGGTTCTAGAGCCAATTATTGATTACACCATGGAATATAAAAAGAATGAACAGATCTGTCCTAGAAGAAGTGCAACTAGAGTGCTCCCTGGAAGCCAGTATGGCTAGACTGTGTCTTACATATTTCCATTATGTAGTGAGGGGAGACCAGTCCCTGGAGAAAGACATCATGTTTGGGAGAGTGGCAGGTCAACGAAAAACAAGGAAAGCCCTCCACCAGATGGACTGACACAGTGGCTGCAATAATGGGCTTAAACATCAATAAGATTGTGTGCCTGGCACAGATTCAGGATGTGTTTCTATCTGGTAGTCATAGGGTTGCTATGAGTCCATTGAGGTCACCTAACAAAAACAACATGCGGGAATGACAACTTAAAGAGAAATGCGGTTGCATTCACCATCAAATAATCATTTCAAGATTTATCCTAAAGTACAGTTATATCAGTAATAGAATAATATCCATATTCCTATAAAGCTGGCCAGTTAATATGGCTTATTTAAATTTACACACCAAATACTAAGACTATCAATGAAGAAATGGAAGATTTTTACCAGCTCCTACAGTCTGAATTTCATTGAAAATGCAGTCAAGATGCTCTGATAAATGCTGATGAGGGTATGAAAAGTTGGAAATGAAGATGGCTCAGTTGTGAAAAATAAATCTTTGGTAATAGAATCAAACCTGGACATCGTGTGATAGAATTTTCTCACACTAATTCCTTTTTTATTGCAGATACATTTTTCCACCAACATAAAATAATAATTGTACACATGGAATTCAACAGAGGGAATATATAAGACCAAATTGACTACATTTGTGGAAAAAGGCTGTATAAAACCTCAATATCATAAGTCAGAAAAAGAACACAGGTACTGAGTGTGGACAGGACCATCAACTGTTCATAGGCAGCTTCAAACTGAAACTGAAGAAGAGTAGAACAAGTGTACATGAGCTAGTGTATGGCTTTGAGTATATCCCAATTGAGTTCATAGATGAACTCAAGAATATATTTGATGTGTTAGATACTAACAAATGAGGACCAGATGAGTTGTGGCATGACATCAGCAATGTCATTCATGAGGGAAGCAAGAAGTTATTAAAAAGGGAAAAAGATCAAAGTATATGTGAAAAAGACTCTGAAACTTGCGCGATCATAAGTCTAGCTAATTTATCTCTGTACTGTTCCCAATATAAATGTATAGTACCCTAAGCCATATTCAAATGAGTCACTGTAAATACATCAGAACATGACACCCATCATCATTTCAAAATTGTACCACCTAGTCTAAATTAGCATTGTGTCAATGACAATACCTTGCATCATACTCTGATTTATCAAAACTAATTAGAACATTTATTTCCAGAAAAAGAGACATCTACATATTATCACTTCACTAAGAAGTCTTGAATTCATACACATGCAAAATATAAAAATAAAAAAAAAACAGAGGAAAAGTAGATTTTCCTCATCTTACTAATATTGTTCAAGGTAATGAAAGCAAGTGCATTATTCAGTAGGTAAAGGTTTAGTAAGAGAATATAATTGCTCAGAATGTGCTCTAAAGTTGATTTATAGAAGAAATGTGACAAAAGAAAGTACCCAAACTGTGCCTAGAGATACAATGAGAAAAATCACTCCAATTTGAAATAATGGTAATCTGCACTTTTGGTAGAAGTTATGAAAAGGAATTTTAGAAAAAAAAAACCTGACAGTATTTACTGATGAACAGGATGCAGAAGACTGAGGAAGAAAGAAATAGTGGTTTCCACATCTCTTGTTGTGGTATTTAAGTGACATAGGATCTAACACTCAAAATATAAAATATAGAACAGTATTTAAAGGAAAAGAATAGAATTTCAATTTTGGACATTCTGAGATTAAACTGCTGATAGTCCACTCCATCAGCAATATCCAGAAGGTACTTGGATATGTGGCTATGACTATCAGAAGAGGAATATTGGCAAGAGGTGAAAATTTGGAAGATACTGGCATTTCTCAGTTTCCTATACAAGCTGTTAAACTATTTTTTGATCCTCTGGCCTGCCTTTGGATTTCTGTGACATCTTAACCATACTTATTTTATAAAATCTTCCTTTTTTTCATAATCAACAGGATTTCAACATTTACATCCTCATTGTCTTTTGACCCATTTCTTCTAGTACAGTGAATGAAAGGATGTATAAATACTCTACATCCCAGGAATGATTTGAAAATTGGAAACTTGATACTCTTATGGTGGCATAAAGACAGTGACAAGAGAATTAATAATGTCATATATTTCTTTTAGTTGCCAAACCAGAATATTCTTTTTCATACATTCCCTTCATAATCAGTTGCCTGCAAGTCTGAAGTTTTTATTAAGACCATGCTGTTTCCTTTGTCTTCATTGTTAATTCTCCCCTCAGCAAGTCTGTGTTCTGCCCAGCTTACTCACTTTCCTTGTCTCATGCCCTGCTGCCTAACACTTCATGCTATTTTTCCTAATGCATAAACTTTCACTTGATGGAGGTAGATAATCGACAGCTTTCAAAATCTCTAGGTTATGCCATATATCAAAGTTTTCAAATAAAAAAATGCCTATTCTAATAATTGTAAAATCAATGGCAATCCTATGAAAAAAATTAACAAAATCTGTCTCAGTTTCGAAGTTGCCTCGTTCTACTATATCCACTATCCATCTGTATCTAGAATGACACTTCACCAATTGATGGATTATAAGTTAAGCAAAAGACAAATCCAAATGAGATCCTCAGCCTGACATACAACTGAATTCTGAAAATTTTGCTGAGTTGGGCCCAATGCACATACCTGTAATCCCAGTGACTCAGGAGTCAGAAACAGGAATTGCAAACACAACATTATCTCTGACTTTTCTACTAACACAATTAAAGTGGCTCTTATGTTTTTTGGAGGAAACAAACTTTAAACCTGATGTTTAAAAATGCAGTCATCAAACCACATATATTAGAATCATCAGAGTTCTTGCTAAAGGGGATGTTGGTGTGACTCATAAAGCAAAGCATTTTTTTGTACTTTGGTGTTGAACCCAGTGCATGGCACACATATTTGCAAGTACTTTACTATGGGGCAGCACTCACAGCCCATTTAAATTTTTTTTTTTTATCTTGAGACAGGGTCTTACTAAGTCACACAGGCTGTCTCTGTCCTCAAATTCACGATGATCCTGCCTCTGTCTCCTGAGTTGCTGAGATCACAGGCATGCACCATTGTGTTGGGCCCACAGCAACACTTAATTGGGATCTTTGAGGATCTACCCCATTAATTTTCATTTTAATAAAGTTTATCTCTAGCTTATTAATGTTTGAAACTATATATGTCCATTTACAAATTTATGACTTCTTTATTCCCAAGGAATTTTATAGTAGTCTATGTTGTTGTTGTTAGGTGCCACTGAGACGGTATCCGACTCATAGCAACACTGTACAACAGGGGAAACACTATTGTCAGTGCTTCTCTGCTGTTCATAGGGTTTTCAATGGCAGATTGATTTTTTGGAGGGGGTTGCCAGGTCCTTCTCCCAAGCCTACAGCTTCTGGTGTTCCCAGGCAGTCTCCCATCCAAGTACTAACCAGGCCCGACCCTGCTTAGCTTCCAAGATCTGATGGGATCGGATGCCACAGGGCTACCGCTGCAGGCATAGTCGTCTATAGTTAAGATAATCATAACAACAAACTAATTTAGAAGCTTAGGGGAAGTAGAAAATGTGCAGGAACAACAAATGTGATGAGGGTGGTATACAAAATATCACATTCCATGAGGAGAATAGCTTTGCCAAAAGAAAGTGAATCAAGTGTATGACTATACATTTTAATCATCAAACTTGAGAAAAATTGGAAAATAAAATGTAAAAATACAGCAAATAAATTTTGAAAATTAGCTATGTAATAAGTAGTTTTCATGTCTGCCTATGGTTTGGCAAACCAGTCCCATAATCCATTACTTCTTCCATCTCTATTCACGATTTTTAAAGTTCAAGTTATAAAAATTCCATATTACATTAATGACATAATTTTATAGCACTCTTAAGCCAGTGCTGGGTTGAAAATCATTGGAAAATTTGTGACTATTTCTCATGTGTTTGATTTTCTTTTACTCTTCACTAAACTTTGGAATTGTATAAATAATACAAGAACATGTTTTCTTTATAAAAGATCAAATAAAACAGAAACAATATAGATAAGAACCACAACTCTTTTACAGCCGTCTTACATTTTATCTGGTCTGTTCACAAACCATCTCTTATCTCAACATATTTTAGAAATCAGTAACAGAATTAATGGCAGATGCATTCCTAAAACACAGATGATTCCCTAAACAAAGACTCCCAATGACTTACTACCCTCTCCTGCATTATGTAAATCATTCGAAGCTACCATTTAAGGGGCTTATGTCTACAGTCCTAAAGGGCCAAAATTAGCTCTTAGATGTAGTCTTTGCTTATGACTAATTGAGCTTTTATTCTCACAAAAATGTTTACACCTTCCCATATATTTACATCTTCCTACAGTTTATACCTTTCCACATGGATTACTGAAAGTCTACATCACTGAATCTCACTTATTAAAAGCCTATAATCATGCTTCTAATTCTAGCAACCTATTTTATGAGGATAATTCTTTCACAAAAATTCATCAGTGGTGTCTCTCTGAACACTTTCATATTGTAGGTTTCAGAGTCTGGTTTATATTCTACTTTTTAAAAATAAATACCTAATATATTTCTCTAAATTTTAATCACCTGGCATACCATTAGCTGTTCATATATGCTTGTTACATAATAAGTTGCAGAAAGTGGATAGGGCTGCATATCCACCCAACAAGTTGGAACATGTGAGAACCAAATAGAGGGACCGAATTTACAAGGCTTTTCAGTCTCCAAAGAAAAGATGAGCATGTAAGAACTGGTGGCTTCTCCTGAGATTGAGGCTATCAAATGCAAAGGAAAGACATAACTGAATGTCCAATTCCTAGAGAATGCCTGGAATTGACAGAAAATTCTAGGAAGGTCAAGAAAAAAATGACAAGAACATAATAGAGTAACTTTTAAACTTGAGTGTTATTGTTCAATTCCATTAACAAATTGTTAAAAACCAAGTTTTAATAAACTCAACCTTGAGGGGGCTTGCTTGTGACTTGCTTCTTGGTTTGTTTTCAGAGTAAGCAAACTACAAGGAACCTACAAAGGATGGCAATTAGGACAGATTTGCAATATTAGAAACACTGGAACAAAAGTCACCTTTGTTAGGATCCTAATTAACCCATAAAGTTGTGTAGTTATTATAGTATGTTGTTGTTGTTGTTAGGTGCCCTTGAGTCAGTATCCAACTCATAGCGACCCTACATACAACAGATGAAACACTGTTGTCAGTGCTTCTCTGCTGTTCATAGGGTTTTCAATGGCAGATTAATTTTTGGGAGTGGGGTGCTGGGTCCGTCTCCCAAGCCTGCAGCATCTGGTGTTCCCAGGCCATCTCCCATCCAAGTACTAACCAGGCCTGACCCTGCTTAACTTCCGAGATCTGACGGGATTGGATGCCACAGGGCTATAGCTGCAGGCTATTATAGTATGCTGTGCTGCTGTTGTTGGGTATCTGACTCATAGCGACCCCCATAGGGTTTTCAATGGCTGACTGTTTCAGGATTGCCTTGGGAGTGGATTGCCAAGTCCTTCTCCCAATTATAGTATAGCTAGCATTAAAAAATCTAATAAGATAACTTTATCCAGATAAATTTTCAATATTAACTGTCTACATATTCAGAAAATGCCAATTAAATAAGTTTGATATGCTAATCCTTAAAAAAAAAGGTTTGGAGTTCAAATATGTACAAATTTGTGTGGCTGGTTAACAACAGAGAAAAGAGTTGAAGAGTTTAATTAACATTACTATACTACCTTACTAGAGACTGACAGTTCATTTGAGGCTGCATGAGAACACAGGTTTATAAAAATGAAGATGAGAGACATTATGTTTGTAGAGTAGCAAATAACATTTCAGTGCCGACCTATCCTATTAGGAAATCAACAGAGGAACAACTGAAGCCAGAAGTGTAGCAGAAGAGAATTTAGCATTAATGCTTCTGATTGCCAACAAAGTAATCTGTACCAGGTTTTTTTTTTTTCCATAAGGAAAATAGGAAATTTAGAGAACTGAGATCTTAGTGATTCTTCTAATAAATCTTTAAAGAGAGATTTGAATCAAATTACATATGGGTTCTTGGAATTTTCTAATAATTTAGTCAGATGGAAACTCCAAAGGCAGTGTATGCAAAATGAATGAACAAGGAAGAATCAAATCAGAAAGGAATTGATGAGATGAGTTTTGGAGGATAATGAGGATTTCAGCTGTGATTTGGAAGGCTCACAACTGAAGAAAGGCAGGAACCTTGACTTAGTAGCTAAAGCTAAAAGGAAATAATGTGGTCTGTAAAGGATGATGTGAGGTGAAAAATGACATTGGAGCTCTCTAGGAGAAGTCAGCTGGGTAGAAATTGATCTCTCTCTCTTGATCCTGCCATTTCCACCTATTGGTTCTGCTTTTACAATTTCTTTCTTTTCTGTTATGCCAATTATGTCAAAGTCAAAGGAATGTGATCTTGAAGTCAAAGCCATGTATAAATCTACCTTTGTTATCAATTATAATTTTGACTACTTGATTCTCTGAGTAATTTACAAGAGAGAGATGATAAAATATCTACTTTGGAGGGTTGTACTGGGGATTAATTGAAATACAAACAAAAACAAACAAATGAACACACTAAAAAATAGTAACTATGCATTTATAGGTGCTCAATATAAGATCTTCTTTAGGCTTGTTACTGTTTTCATTTTCCCTTCAATTGGCCCATCTGTTCTTTCTTCTCTTGTTATCTATCACTTATCTGACAAATTAAAGTCTGAGTCCATTATTTTCAAGAACCTGGGAAAGATAGAAAGAAAAAAAAAAAAAGAAAGAAGGCTGTGCGTGAATTTGAAGTATTTCGGAGATCTGCACTTCAGTGTGCTGCAAGGTCAGGAATTAGAAAGTAAGCACTCAGTAGTGGCATAAATGATAAAGAAAAGTGGCTTCATGTCTTCAACCAACAGTCAGCACCTGCTCAGTCCTTTCAGGTACACAGAGGAATATTCTCATTATTTCTTAAAGAATTACCTTTGTAAAACACTTTACATGCCTCCCTTACCCTTTAAGAGATTGCCATCCTTAAGCTCCAACAGATATTCTGGAGTTGATATTTTTGAGAAATATCAAAGAAAGAAAAATCAAAAAGAGTTTCCACCAACACAGCGGGGGTGGGGGATAGTATCAATAAGTGTAGAATGTTTCAGAGTCCAGAAACTTCCAAAGGGATTTCTGAGCCTCAGCCAGCACTGTAGAAAAAGTCTCTAGAATCTGTATTTTAAACAAATCTCACTGTATTCTTCTATAAATTAAATTAATAAGTTGATTTGCTAATTTGCATTACTAAACCTGTAATTTCTTTTAATTGGCAAATAATAATTGGGTATATATAAGTGCTATGATGCACGTTTTAATATAGGTATGCATTGCAGAAAAGTTCAATCAAGGTAATTAACACATCCATTACCTTACCATCTTATTATTTCTTCTATAGGGAGAACATTAAAAATCTATTCTATTAGCAATTTAGAATTATGCATGTATTATTGTTAACTATTTTCACTATATTGAAGAGATTCTGAACTCTCACATTCATTTCAAAATTATTCACAATAGCCAAGATATGGAAGTAACCTACATGCCCCTCAGTAAATGAATGGATAAATAAAATGTTATATATATATATATATATATATATATATATATATATATATATATATACACAACAGGGGCTGGGATTTAGCTCAGTTGGTAGATCAGTGCTCTGCAGTCTCTGAGGTCCCTAGTTCAATTTCCATACCACAAAAATGGGAGAAGGACATGGCAATCCACTCCTGAGGCAATCCCGAAACAATCAGCCATTGAAAACCCTATGAGGGTCACTATGAGTAGGACATGACTTGATGGCACCTAACAACTTCACATACAGCATGAGTTTGGGAGACGGACCTGGCAACCCACTCCCAAAAATCAATCTGCCATTGAAAACCCTATGAAGAGCAGAGAAGCACTGACAATAAGTGTTTCACCTGTTGTATGCAGGGTCACTATGAATCAGATACTAACTCCAGGGCACCTAACAACAAACAACAATATATACACAATGAAATACTACATGGCCTTTAAAAAGATGGAAATTCTGTAAACTAACTTTTGAACATTGTTGGTGGATATCATTTTCCATAGGCTAAGGCATAGTCATACAGAAGCTACTAGTTATACCTATTTGCTGAAACATTTTTAGATAACTGATACAGCTTCAACATAAAAGGCATATAGCAGATACTCCTGGTTGTCTATCTTCCTCAATGTAACTTTATTTTGAAGTATCAAAAGTATTTCCAGTTATAAACTAAACATTCCAGCCTCTTTTCCAGATAGGAGTAGGCAATGAGATATAAACAGAAGTACTTCACTAGAGCTTCCATGAAAACTCTTTAAGGGATAGATGGTGATTCAAAGAAGGAGTCACCATTTGCCTTTCCCACTTCTTCCTGTTAAAACAAGGATATGATGGTGAAGGATCCAGGAATTATATCATGACTATAATGTAACCTTGATAATAGAAGCAACAGACTAAGATTGGTGGAGCCAAGAGAAGGAATTTGTCTGGGTCCCTGAAGACCACAAAGTTCCCATGTAATCCCTGGACTCTAGTTGTTGTTTTGGACCTCTAATAATGGTACCTGAACTTAATTCTAGCTCATACAGAACGTACAATTTTATTGTATTTTTTTAAAGGGGAGAGAGAGAGAGAGAGAGAGAGAGAGAGAGAGAGAGAGAGAGAGAGATTAGAAAGTATTCAAAGTCAAGGTGAGTGTGAATGTTTGGTCCAGCAATAAGTATTGATTCTATGCATGAGCTCACACTGGGGTGTGTGGGAGCACTGCTGGCCTAGAAATCTTTAGGGAAAAAAGCTGCTCTGAAGGACTGCACACCTGTGGTATATGGGGCACAGATGGCAATTTGGCAACCATAAACCTGGACTTCTTTGCTGTGGCAAAAACTAAATTTATATAAACTCATTATCCACACATCCTGATTCCTCATACATTTCAGGCAGATGTGGTCATTTTATGCATCCCTTCCTTATGTTATCTCTCAGTATATTTGCTAAAGTGGATAAACTGATCTAAGAAAATATCCAAAACTAATTGACTGGTTTGTACTTCAGTGCAGGCTTTAAATAAAGTTAGGGTTTTCTTCCAAATAAGCAGTGATTTGTTGTCATGTAGATATCTTCCATGTATGCCTTATTTTAGTTCTTTCTACTAAAGTATATGATTATTGATACTATTAAATTTTGAATGGAAATCATTTTCCTCTCCTTCCCTTTTCTCTCTATCATTCTTCTGATTGTATTCCCTCCTTGGGGTACACAATTTTTTTAAAAAATTAATGAAAAAACAATGAAAGAACAAAAATAGTAA
This sequence comes from Pedetes capensis, assembly GCA_007922755.1. Classification (NCBI taxonomy): domain Eukaryota; kingdom Metazoa; phylum Chordata; class Mammalia; order Rodentia; family Pedetidae; genus Pedetes; species Pedetes capensis. The sequence continues at coordinate 35,083 of VMDO01021109.1, forward strand.
CAGTGAAATTTTAGTCTTACCAAAAATCATGATTAAATGGAAAAGGTATTTTCATCTTCTTTAAATTGTCAGAAGTAATTTCTATTTTATAAATCCCAACAACTTGTGAAAGCGGTACTCATATTTCATCTAAGCCAAAAATTACCTTAGCTAGTGATCAATTTGTAATTTATCTTTTTATAAAAGTGATTTTTTTCTTTTTCTCTGAAGAGACAAAAATGCAATTTATTAACACATGTGGAAAAAGTAAAACTCAAGATTAGAAGAGAGTTGGCATAAAATAGTGCTATCTTCCTCAGCTTTGCATACTAGGGATAATCTAAACAGGTTGAGATTAAGTATTCCTAAAGCATGAAAATTTATTCTTGTGCAGAGTCCAGAGGATGAAGTTCAGTAACAGAGCAACATGGGTACACAGAGTTAACGGAGATAGATTCCTGTATTCAAAAGTCTGTTGTTGTTGTTAGGTGCCGGCGAGTGAGTCCGACTCATAACGACCCTATGTACAGCAGATCGAAACACTTGCCGATTCTGTGCCAGGCAAACAATCTTATTTATGTTTAAGCCCATTGTTGCAGACACTGTGTTAATCCATCTGGTGGAGGGTTTTCCTCTTTTCGGTTGACCTGTCACTCTTCCAAACATGATGTCCTTCTCCAGGGATTGTTCTCTCCTGACTACATGTCCGAAATATGTAAGACGCAGTTTGGCCATTCTTGCTTCCAAGGAACACTCTGGTTGTACCTCTTCTAGGACAGATCTGTTGGTTCTTTTGGCAGTCCATGGTATATTCAATAGATATCTCCAGCACCACAATTCAAAAGCATCAATTCTTTTTCTGTCTCTCTTGTTCAATGTCCAGCTTTCACAACCATATGATGCGACTGAAAATACCACGGCATGAGTCAGAGGCATCTTCGTCTTCAATGTGACATCTTTGCTTTTCAATACTCTAAAGAGATCTTTTGCCACAGCTTTTCCTAGAGCAATGCGTCTTTGGATTTCTTGACTGCTGCTTCCACGGGTGTTGATTATAGAGCCAAGCAAAGTAAAATCTTGGACAACCTCAATCTTTTCTCCATTTAATGTGAAGTTGCGTGCTGACCCAGTTGTA
>VMDO01021110.1:0-36077 GCA_007922755.1 Pedetes capensis
ATATAGTAAAAGATAGAGAAGACCTGGATGGGAAACTTAGATAGGAAGGGGGGAGGGGGGAAACATAGAGGAGGGTAAGGGGTAACCTATATGAATAATGCTTATCAAATTGCATATATGAAAATTGTCACAACGAAAAGCATGTCAAAATGAATCACACTATGATGTACATTAAAAATTTCTAATAAAAAAAAAAAAAGAAAGGTGTCTATCTATGTTTTATTGACTATCCAAAGACATTTGACTATGTGGATCATAACAAATTATAGATAACACTTCGAAAATGGAAATACCAGAGCACCTAATTGTACTCATGAGGAATCTGTGCGTGAACCAGGGGACAGCTGTTCGAATAGAACAAGGAAATACTGCCTGGTTTAAAGTTGAGAAGGGTGTGCATCAGGGATGTATACTTTCACCCTATCTCTTCAATTTACATACTGAGAAAATAATCAGAGAACCTGGACTTTATGAGGAAGAACACAGCACCAGGATTGGAGGTAGACTCATTAACAACCTGTGTTATGCAGATGACACAACTCTGCTTGCTGATAGTGAGGAGGATTTAGAATATTAACTGATGAGGATCAAAGATCATAGCCTTCAGTATAGATTGTGACTGAATATCAACAAAACCAAAATCCTTAGGACTGGGTCAGTAAGCAACTTCACAATAAATGGAGAAAAGATTGAGGTTGTCCATGATTTTGCTTTGCTTGGCTTTATAATCAAAACCCATGGAAACCACCGTCAAGAAATAAAAAGATGCATTGCTTTGGGAAAACCTGTGGCAAAAGATCTCCTTAGAGTATTGACAGGTAAAGATGACACATTGAAGACTAAGGTGCGGCTGACTCATGCCATGGTGTTCTTAGTCACATCATATGGTTGTGAAAGATGGATAATGCGCAAGGGAGACAAGAGAAGAATTGATGCTTTTGAATTATGATACTGGAGAAGAATATTGAATATACCATGGACTGCCCAAAGAACCAGCAGATCTGTCCTAGAAGAAGTACAACCAGAGTGCTCCTTGGAAGCAAGGATGGCTAGACTGTGTCTTACATATTTGGGACATGTATTCAGGAGGGACCAATCCCTGGTGAAAGACATCATGTTTGGGAGGGTGGCAAGTCAGAGAAAAAAGGAAAACCCTCAACCAGATGGATTGACACAGTGTCGGCAACAATGGGCTTAAAGATAAAAAAGATCATGTGCCTGTCACAGAATCAGGGAGTGTTTCAATGTGCTGTACATTGGGTCTCTGTAAGTTGGACTTGAGGGCTCCTAACAACAACAATAGCAACATTACATATATCAGAGGCAGGCAGCTGACCTTCCTGAAAATTGCAGAATTCTGACTCTAACATAAAAATCAAGCTTTGATAGTTTAATTTCCACAACATGTTTCTGTATGACTGTGCTGTACTTTTGTGTTGTTCTTTGGTTTTTGTGAAGGAAAAGATACTTCCTTTCCTAGTAAAGTTCAAGTAGGATTCAAGAGGGACCTGACAAATCATTAGAGTGGATCCTAAAAGCAAATATTCAGAAAATCATCTATCTTGGAAAGTGTATCAATCAGGGTTCTCCTGAAAAATGGAATCAATAGAATTTGTGAGTATGAGTGAGTGTGTGTGTGTGTGTGTGTGTGTGTGTGTGTGTGTGTGTGTTTTGGGTGTGTATGGAAAGAAAGAAAAGAAAAATGTATTTTAAGGAATTGGCTCATGCATTTGTGGGGTTTGGCAACTCTCAAATCTAGAAAATATGCTAGCAGCATAGAAATTCATGTAGATTTGATATTTGAGTTTTCAGTCCAAATCCATAGTGCAGCAGGTGAGGGACTTGGCAGGGTTTCTGTGTTGAAGTCTTGAGAAATTCTTCTTCCCCAGGAAGCTTAAATCTTACCCTAAGTCAATCAACTGATAAGATGAGGCCACACCCATATGGACAGTAATTTGTTTTGCTCAAAATATTAGGGATTTAACCCAGTCATGATGATGCCCATAATCCAAACACTTGAGAGGCTGAAGCAGGAGGATATTGAGTTCAGGCCAGCCTGGGCTGTATATACATAGGAAGACCTATATTAAAAAAAAAAAAATAAATAAAAAAAAAAAAAAAAAAAAAAAAAAAAAAAAAAAAAAAAAAAAAAAAAAAAAATATATATATATATATATATATATATATAATGTAGTGATATAAAAGTTAGTCATATCTAAAACCTACTCTCACAGTAACATCTACACTGGTGTTTGAAACAACTGACACATTAAAGTGAGCCATTAAAAACTGTCAGTAAGGGATTAAACAATGTGCACAACTCAGGCATTTAATAACATCATAATTTTGCATCAAAAAGATACAATTTTTGTCATTCTACTATTTACACTGCTGATTTATTATTTATTCATATTCTTTCAATATATTAATAATATAGGACTTTAGATATTTCAATAACTTTGTGTCATTGCAGATTAAGCTATATTTAGCATTACAAGCTTTAAAATCTCAATACAGGATAAAACATTTAGGAAGCTATATTTAGAGTTACAAGCTTTAAATGTCACACAGGGTAAAATATTTAGGAAGTTCTTGGCATAGTGCTTGAAAAGGCAAAACATCATCTGTGAAAGATATTAGTCTTATTTGTAAGGAAGAATACTGGAAAATATCCACAAACCAGTGCTATTTAACAGAAGATAGTGACAGCATCTAACCACAACAACAAGCCTGTGTATGTTCTATACTTCATTATAATGATGAGGTTCTATCTAAATTTATTTACCAAAAGTGCATATCGATTTCAGATAATACTGAGATGTGTACTATAATAGTTTCAAGAACTCTTGACTTTAACATATGAGACTATGAATTTCTGTAATAGGAATCTACATTTTGTTAAGATATATACTGTTTGATCGAAAAATACACTAAATGTTTAAATTTTAAAAATTATTACAGTAAAAGACATGTTGCCACTAATCCCTCTTAAAATACTCCCCCTGAATTTAAACACACTTATCTCATTGTTCTTCCCACTCTCTGAAGCAATTCTGGGAGCTCTCTTTTGTGACTATCTTTAATTTCATCCTCCATCATAACAATGCTCATGTCACACATTGGTTCTGGTATGGCTATTCATGTCAAGTAAGAGCATTATAGGGGCTGGGATTTAGCTCAGTTGGTAGAGCGCTGTGCTGCAGTCTCTGAGGTCCTGAGTTTCATTCCCAGCACCGCAAAAATGGGAGAAGGACTGGCAACCCACTCCCATGGCAATCCCGAAACAGTCAGCCATTGAAAACCCTACGAGGGTCACTATGAGTCGGATACTGACTCGACGGCACCTAACAAAAACAAGAGCATTATGGTGTGTCCTTATCCATCTTATTTACAGGATCTGGCACTGGACCACTTCTGGCTTTACTCAAAGTAAAACTTGATGATAGAAGGTAAATATTTCAAATTGATTCAGGACATTGAGGTAGCCATGACAGTTCAACTAAAGATTGAACATCCAGAACTGCTCCAGAAAGTGGCAAGAATGATGGGATGAATGTGTTTGAAGCCAAGGGGAGTATTTTGAGGGTATTAATGAAAATATGTCTTTTACTCTAGTAATTCTTTTTTTTTTTGTCAAACTTAAACATTCACTGTATCTCTTGATCATGTCTTGTATTCGTTCACTTCAACTTGGAAACTGTAATAGGATGTGAGTGTTCATGTACTGTACTTGTGAGCATTAACACTTAAACTATGATTCTTCTAAAGTCAACCATAATTTACACATTCAAGTGATATAAAGTTCTGGAGATTAATTTAGAACTAGAATTCCACCTAAAATCATTCCTAGTTCTTTTAAAAAAAAATAAATAAGACCATTTAGAGGTTCTGATGATAAATTTTGGAACAGAATGAAGTATCTAAATTTTCTGCTTTAATAAAATAATAATAGGAGATGATGTTTAATAAGCCTTATATATAATCCAAGCGTTGTGCTAAGCATTATAGGTGGTACATAAGTTGTTCTATTTAATTTATAATAGTTCTGTAATAATTTTTATATCCTTCTTACATATGAACTACAAAAGCTGAAACTGTTCTACCATAGCATTTTCTGAGTCTCTCCAGAAAAACTTTGGCTCATATTATTCAATTCTATTGAAAATAATATTGAAATAGTTAGTTTGTTGTCCAAGTATGATTAACCCAGACCAGAAAAATCAGTACCTCAGATCTCCTTCAGCTTCCTGCTGCCACCCTAGACTACCACAACACCAAAAGATATTCTAAATTCTACAAAAGAAAAAAACATAATCACTTCCCTTTTGATCCTGTAATCTTTTTTCAAGTCCTTAGATTTTCCACCTTCTTGTGATTTAACACAGATCCAGAGTTGAACTTAAAATTCCACCTCAAATAATGCTTCCTCTATGAAGCTTTTCTTATCTCATCTTTGACAAAATTCCCCTAGTTCAGATATATTTATTAACTTGACATTTTCTGAGAGTACACCCTGAAAAACAACTTCATTCTAATTTCCAGTTTTCATGGTATAGGAAGATAGATACTAGCCCACAAAATAAAAATAAAATAAAATATGAAACAGAAGAACAGGCTACTAACAATCAAAAGCAAGCTCAGAGAAAAGGAAGCACAGATACAAAGTGAAGAAGGTGAGAAAGTTCAATCCAAAAAGGCTTCTTAAGAGAAATGTCCTGCATTAAGAGAGATTAAGTTCAAGGTATGTGAAGCAATGTAGAGTCTAGAAAGAAGGAAAAGGAAGCAATAAAATCAATACATATTTAAATTTTATATGTAAAACATTCTTTAATTCTCCTAAGTAATATATATTGCCACCATTCACATTTTCTAGATGCAAAACAAAACAATATTTACCAACTTATTTGGGGTCACCTCCCATATGTGATGGAATTAAGATTCAAGTTTAGGTTTGCCTTACTCCAGATTCTATTCATTCTGCTCATTCCTTCACTCATTCTAATGATCTCATTTGCTCTCATGAGTTCTTTATGCAGAACAGATATTAATTTTGAACAGATGTGTTGTTGTAAAGGTGCGTAAATTAATGAGGTCCATGAGATTACTGCAGTCTGAGTTAGTAGTAGCCAATTCATCTTCCAGTTCCTCCATACTCTGACTCTTTCAGGAACTTGAAATACATTTTTGGATGACAAGAACTGTGTATTCTGACCAGAGGTTGAATCTGGTTCTGCTTATTTGAGATAACACTTAGATCCCAAGTGGAACAGCTAGTGCAAAAGAAAGATCTTTTTTCAGCACATTTCTTAGTTGTACTCTGCTTTATCTCACGAGGGAGAGGAGAGGCTAATCATCATTTGGACTTTTTAACAAATATCTTCCTTCAGGCTCCAAATTTGGACAGAGACCAAGAGAAGTAAAAAGGAGGAAAAGGACAGGTAATTAAGAATCTAACTATAGTAGTAATTTCAATATCTGGGACACCTGGTTTGAATAGTTTCCAAAAATTCCATACTCTGCCATAAAATGGAGTTCCTTAGGGTAATCAGGAACAATGAATTTTCATGCAAAAAGAAATGGGCTAAAGGCATACAGAACACATAGAAATAAATGAGCAGAAACAAGAACCTGATTCCCATGTTAACCTAAGAAAATTATTTAAGAATATACTGGCATATTTCTATTCCTTTAAGGCATACTGCAAGAGATAATATAGAAAGTATGAATATAAAATGTGTTCCAGGAAAGACAGAGTGAGGAGAGGGGAAAGATAAGGAGAAAAAGTGGTAAAAGAGAGAGAGAGAGACAGATGGAGAATGAGAGGGAGAGAATTTGGAAGTAACCATCTGAAGATTTCTAGTTGTAGCTTTCGCTAATAGTGGACTAAGGCATTTCCATTGATGCTTGAAGATTGTTTCTGAAGTGTTCATTTCTTAGAAATTGATAGGCAATTCCTAAGTTAGCATATGTAGCATCTCCTTATTAATATTTGGAAAAATAGAAGTTGTGAGATCTTAGAAGTGCCACGTGCACACGTGTAGATCTATGACTAGCTCCATTATGTGTAAGGTGATGGGCCTCTCCCAGAGGAGCAGCAGAAGTGCAGTGGAAGGCCATTCCATCATCAGGGAGGCCCCAATGCATAGTCCAGCAATTAGAACTTACAGAACCCATAGAGCCAGCCTTGTCCTGGACAAAGGATGGCTGGCAGGTTCTCTGGCAGCCAGCTGAAACTTGGTAGACATTGTGCATGAGGAATCACCAAGGTTACTGAACTCCTGTGATAAAGAATCTTCTTTGGCAGATGTGGGATGTATTAATTTGCTAGGATTGCCATAACAGTGCCACGAATTGGGCAACTTAAACAAAAATTCATCATCTCATAGCTCCAAAAAAGCTAATCGGGTGTTAATAGATTTGATTCTTCGTGAAGCACTGAGGAAAGAACCTGGTCCAGGCCTCTCTCCTTGGTTTTTCAATGGCCATCTCCTTACTTCCTCACTTAATCTCCTCCTTGTGTGTGTTTGAGTTCAAATGTCTTTTTTGATGAAGACACTGGTCATATTGGATCAAGGCTTACCCTAACAGTCTCATTTTAACATAATTACCTCAATAAAACCTGAAACTGTACCACTGTGGCCTCTAATCCCATCATATCTCAGAAACTAAGCTGGGTCTGACTTGGTTGGTACTTGGATGGGAGACCTAGGAACACCAGGTGCTACAGGTGTGGTAGAAGGACCTGGCAACCTACTCCCAAAAAATAATCAACCATTGAAAACCCTTGAATAGCAGAGAAGTGCTGGCAATAATGTTTCACCTGTTGTACTTAGGGTCACTATGAGTTGGATACTGATTTGATGGTACCTAACAACAACAACAACAACAACAACAACAACATCAGCCCCCGTAAAGACTCTATCTCCAAATAAGGTTACAGAGTGAGGCACTGGGAGTTAAGACTTTATCTTAATACTTTTGAAGGGGGCACAATTCAATTTATAACAGGAGAAAAGAAGTTACTAAAAGTAGGAATAGAGATACTGTACAAATTTGATTAGACACTATTTCCCAATTTCACTTTTTCCTTTTATTTCATGAGAAGTGGGAGTGATTTTTCTCCTAAGGAACTTTACAGAGCTTTATCACTACTAGATGTGGTATAGAAAGAAAACATGCTGGTATGCATGGGGCCCTTTGGGGTTTCACTAATCATTTATCTAATTGAAATGAAATTTATTTTCTCCTGCATGGATATGGTTGAATATGTTTTATTCATTTACTTAAAAGACACAGATCATTCTTATTTCATTGGTAGGATGAAGGTAACTCTTTTTATGGTCAATAATCTAGTAATCAAGATGCAACACAACAGAGTCACTTGTCACCTGTCACTCCCTGCTATCTCTTGGTGACAAGATACTATATCTTTTGTATCTGTTTCCTGGAAACCAGGCAGCAAAATCTCATAGTTTATGAAGCAATAATCATATATTTTCAATTACCAACAAGTGAAAATCATAAAGTCGATACTGAAAATTCTTCTTTTTGTTGTTGTTGTTATAGGTACTTTTGGTATCTGACTCAATGGCCCTATGTACAACAGGTGAAACACTATTGTCAGTCCTTCTCTGCTATTCACAGGGTTTTCAGTGGCAGATTGATTTTTGGGAGGGGGTTGTCAGGTCCTTCTCCCAAGCCTACAGTATCTGGTGTTCCCAGGTGGTCTCCCATCCAAGCACTAACCAGGCCAGACCCTGCTTAGCTTCTGAGATCTGACGGGATCTGATGACACAGTGCTACGGCTGTAGGCCATCTCTTTAGTTAACATAAATGAAAGTCCCCTGAGATCCAGGCACTGAAGACTAAACATTGTTCTTGTCTTGTAGGTTCTTTCATTGTAGTAGATGAAGATGAGATATTTTACAAAACTAAGGTTCCTGAAAGCATTTAGAGGAGCAATTGCTTAAGAGGCCTGAGATGTACAATTATAAACAAAATTCATTAGGGCCATAGTTGCAAATCATCTTAAAATTCTTTGCCTTTGGGGAATGTCATATTAAAAAAGCATTTTAATGGTGACATTTCAAGAGCTGAAACTGTGCTTAAAACATTTTAATGATTCCTAATCCAAAATTAAATAAAATACCAACAAACCAATTAAATTTAAGAAAATGAATAAAAATGCTTAACTGCTTTTGAAAATAAATGTAGATGACAGTCAACTTTATTCAACCAATGAAATAATGGGAAAGAAATGCCCCTTAATCTGTTTTGTGCTGCTATGACAAAATACCAGGGACTGGGTAATTTATAAAGAACAGAAACTTACTTTTCACAGTTCTGGAAGCCAGGAAGTGTGAGCTCAAGCAGGAGTATTAGTGAAGATTTTCTTGCTGCTTTATAACATGGCAGGAAGCATTGCATGGGAGAGACTAAACCACAGGAAGAGAGGGTTGAACTCATTGCTTTACAAGAAACTCCAGAGATAATGAACCTATGCCCATTCTGATGGCATGGATCCGAATATAAAGGTGGTTCCCCCATTCCAAATACCTCCCAATAGGCTCTCCACTCCCAACGCCACCACGGTAGAGATCAAGTTTCAAGGGCATGAACTTTGTGGGACACATGTACACTATAGTACAATGCTATTGAATCAACAGACAAATAGAAGTGTTTCCCTTGGTTTGAGAGTATTTCCAGTTCAGAAAGTTTAGAAAGGCTAAACCAGTTTAGAAAGCTAAACCAAAGAGAGAGGTGCTTGAAATAAGCATTTTAAAAAGGGGAAAATAGAGAAAGGAAAAGGAATATGTAAATAATGGATGGAAATGAAAAATAGAGAAAAATTAAAGAAAGATAAAAGGAACAGAAACAGCATGTGAATACAGCATTGTCTTCATGTCAGTGATTTTTAAGATATTCTCTGGTTCTACACTGCGTGGCAGGAGCTAGGCCTATATTTCTAAATGATTCTATTGTGTGAAACCTGAAATTTCTCATTTACTTCTAAATGTTTTATTTTTGTTCCAAAGAACTACTTGGACTTCAAAAAGTACTTTAAAATATTTATTGTGTTTGTTCTCAATTTGGTAGCTCAGAATCACCTGAGAAGTGTTTTCTTATTTGAGTAAAGGTTTACATATACTCCTAATTTCCTTGCAGTGCTTTGTATTTATATTCTACTTATCTGTAGCTTGGTTTCTATTACCCCATTTAGTTCTCACAATAACTCAAGGAGTGAGCTACTGTTATCCCCATGCTATGAATGAGAACAGTGAGGCATGGAGAGTTTCAGTCAATGGCCCCATTCCAGTGTCAGAAGGGGCAACATCAGGTTTGCTCCCCAGATGGTCTTCTCTGAGCCACTAGATTACATTGCCCCACAATTGCAAAGTCAGGTCTCTTTCCTAGAACCCCTTCCTGTGCTTGAAGGACTCTGATATTTCTAGTTTAATTAGCATTTCCTAAACTCACCAAGAGGCTGGGATTTAGCTCAGTTAATAGAGCACTGCTCTGAGGTCCCAAGTTCGATTTCCAGCACCACAAAAAATGGGAGAAGGATGTGGCAATCCACTCCTGAGGAGGTCCAGAAACAGTCAGTCATTGAAACCACAAAATGGTCGCTATGAGTCGGACATGCCTACAGCACCTAACAACAACAAAAAGCTCACCAAGTCTTGAGAGCCTGAGTGATCAAAGGAAACTTAAAAGGAGAGGTTTCCAGTTGTTGGAGCTCTTTGTAGTCTCTCCTCTAGACCCAGGGAGGCTCACGCCACTGTGGGTCTACACCTCCCATCATCCATCCGTCACACAACTGCACAATGAGCAGGAGGAAACAGGCTCTGCTCCAGGAAAGACAGAACTCTATTCCTAGCTAGAACTCCTGTTCTTGGCCAGGACCCTAGCTTACTATGCTTTGCAAAGGTGAGTAAGCTTCAGAAACAAAATCTCAAGTATCCTCTACTTTGAACCCTCTGAAAATCCAGAAGTACCTTAGGATAACTTGTACCTTTTCCTCTTTATTTCCTCTTCCCTTCTCTCCCACCCAACCCATCCCTGCTTACTTTTTCTGCCTTTTCTTTTTCTCTCCCCTGCCAGGGAGAAAAAAGACTCACTGAACAGAAAGCTTACACAATTGTATGGTACTTTAGCTACAGGATCAATGAATCAATGCAGAGTAAATATGGAGTCACTTTCCGTGAGCCATGTACCTTCCCTTTGGTTTCCAGCAAAGACTTTGGAAAGAAGGAAATTGGGTGGGTAATGTTGACACCTTGGGTCAGGAAGAGCCTTCTCACAGTGGCAGGGGAGGAAACATGCTTTCACACAGGTATCTTCTAGCATGCTCTCTTTCTTTTTCCTTCCTTCTTTCTTCCATGCCAAGTCTTGGTTGCAGCTAGGTGAACCATGGTTCTTATCTGTACCCCTGCTGAATCTTCCTACTTCTGAATAGAAAAGCTTATAAATCTGATCACTAGATGTAACCAACCTTCATTCAGCTGCCGAAAGAATGGACAAATGCAAAGTATTTAACGTTATCACAATATTCTCATATGCTTTGTTTCATTTAAGTCACCTGCACGTCCAGCTTCCCTTTTTTCTCCCTTTGGCACATATATATGGAGTTCCTACCAGACACAGTGGTTTGTTCTAGGCCAGTCAAATAGTCAACATTCCATTCATCTTACTTCCAATTCAGAAGCCCTTTTCATTCTGCCTCCCATTTTCAGATGTCGTAGTCTATCAAAATCACTATTCTTCTCTCTGGTATTTATGGTGAAAGGAGTCATTACTAGCCATCAGGAGTCCATCTGTACAATGTCACTGTGTAGTGACACACAGCCTCTGTTCAACTCTAAAATACTGCTTCTTGCAGGACAGATATTAATGCCACTAAATCAATCTTCTACATCCCCAAACAAGAGCATCTGTAATAGCTATTATATCTGCACAGCAACATGAAGAGAAGGTGTAACACAGTATCACCAAGAACTGTCCTGCACAGAATCACAATATTAGAAACAGAAAATGGATGAGCTCTTTTCCATCTTAATTTTTTACTGTGCATAATTCAGCAGACAAGTCCTTTGAAGAGGTGGTAACAGAGGTCCAGCATATGGCGTGATTTCACACAGCTGTGAGGACCTCCTGTGGGCTCCAGGCAAAATGTCACTCTTTAGTTTAAGGGTGTGATTTCCGCCATGGTGTTAAAACAGACTCAGATGTGGAAAAGGCTTACAGAAGGTCAACCATCTGTAGCAATTGTTGTTGTCACAATTAGGGTTATTAAAGTTGGTTATTTTGAGGGTATGTCTTAAAAAGACCCATTGTTACTGCTGTTGTGTGAACCATTGATTCAAATCTTTGCACAACATATAAATCCAATTCAATTTCTGCTGATTTATGAAAGCATTTTATGTTAGAGGATCTAACTTCAACTTAGAACATGATCTAAGCAGATTACAAGTACAAGTGATGTGGTGAGATTGGCTAGTAATTAGTTTCATGGTTGATGTTTAATATTCTAATCAACACAGATACACTGTACTTTTCTTCTCCTTCATTTCTTTTTTTTTTCATTTTTTTGTGGTGCTAGAGGTTGAACCCATGCTGCACATGCTAGGCAAGCATGCCAACAACTGAACTGTATTGTTAGTCCCACTCAGTACATTTGAGTTAAACATGGAATAACATTTTTTCAGTACATAAAGACTCAATTTTTTTCATAAGTTTCCCTTAAAACCCAGAACTTCTTACCCATAATTCTTTTCTTCTCTCACTTGTGATAGAGATATTATAAATACAACAAAATAATAGTGTAGGTTGGATAACAAGTAGTGACAGAAAGTTGGCTGTGCGCCTGGAGGGAAGGCAGAGTGGTTAGAGTTGTTGGGAACTATGCAACACCCGCCTCAGGGAGTGGAACAACTTGTGCTCACTTCCAGTCAGCTGTGAATAAGAGAACTCCATGTCACTTGATATTCAGAATTTTTTTTACAAGAAATCAGAAATCCATATTTTTGTGGTTCTTTTGATTTTTAGATATTGGCAAATAATTTGGAGTTTGCTGCAAAGCCACAGCCTATGTTGGCTGGAGTTGATGGAGGACCTGTGAACCTGTGGTTGATTATTTCATGCCATTGCATTGAAAAGAGGAAAGTTGGATATGCACAAAGAAGGAAAGGGCACTGTTGCATGCCTGGGAAGGCAGCAGAATGTTGTGCCATGATAGATGAATTTGCTGACTTTATCATTTTGATTAATGCTGGGCTGTCTCTAGGGAAAAAAGTCATTCTTAGATGTGGGAGGATAGCTAATTTCCAAAAGTTCCTTAGAAAACAGGGATTTGAGAAAGGAATGGGTTTTATAACATTGTATTGGCTAAGACTTTTCCTTAAGTGACCAGGAGCCCACAGGAAGAAATTTAGAAGTTTAGGAGATCACAGGGATAAACTTTTTAAAAATAGCTGTTTGATATATGGACAGATACATTGTTATTTCCTTCACTTATTCAAATCCTGTATAGTGATTTTTTTTTATAAATGCCAAATAAACATAGTTTTACTAAATTGATAATTGATCAATTGAGCATCTATCACATAATTTTATTATATTTTTACTAGGTAGAGTTGAAATTCAGTGACAAAATCCCCAACATTAACCTCTTGAGACCAGGATATTATGTATTTGACTTTAGGTATATTACATCAGTGCTTTTCTGTTGAATTGTCAGGACACATACACTTATATTCTAAAAACAACAAATCTATCAGATGTTTTCTTATTTTGTATTTTGATTTGGAGCTAAAGAGAAACAAAGACAAATAACAAAAAGAACCACTAGATTGCATAGCAAGGTAATTACAAAACTGAAGTTGGAGCTCTAGAGCAAGATATTACTATGAAAATTCTCCAAGGGGGGACTTGGAAACTCCCTGACAGTCCCTGACAGTGTGGAGAGACCTTTGTGAGCACATGTTCTGTGATCTAGGGCCAGTATCTTAGGTAGAGACAGAGGCAGATTCAAGTCACTGAAGCTCAAGCTGGAGGGCCCTTCTCTTGCCTGAGCTTTTCTCTTGGCACTCTTCCAGAAAGACCCAGAGACTCCCTGCTCCAGCTCCATTTTAGCCTGAAAGTCGCTGGTAGTAGTCAGGGGCTGGAGGTGGGTCCAGAAGTCTGCCTGTCCTACAGCTAAATACTTCTACCCCAGCATCAACCTGATGAACTTGGGGAGCTTTGATCTAGAAATACCAGAACTATAGCACTGCTCTTCTACCTGTCAGGAGGTCCTGCACACATAAAAGCAGAGATTCTCCAAAGAGACTCTCCAAAAAGTAATATTTATTTGGGAATAGCAGAGAACTAACCTATGTTCATATTCAAAGTAGTGGAAGCAAGAGGAAAATTTTACAGACAGAAAGGGAGAGATTTAAACAAGCTACTTGAATACAAAGTGCATTGTTCTTGGAGACCAAGGAAGGAGGAGCTGGTGTGTCAGCTCATTGATGGATATGCTGTTGCTGGGCAAGTTTTCTATTCAAGCTTCTTGGCTGAATTGGTGCTGTCTTAAAGAATGATAACCACAAACTCAGTTATATAAATCCATGCAGATGTGCAGGCAGGAGGCATGCACATCATCAGATGCATGTAGGAGGAGAAGGGATCGCTCATATGGCTTTTAGAAAGTCTTTGAAACAGCATTTATCTCAGACAGGCAGGCAGGAGACTTTCCCGATTCTAATTTTGTCTGGGTCTGACAAGAATGATTTTATTTGGTATCAGTAACTTTCACCGCCTCTAAAATCCAGAGTCTACAGCCATTTGCAGCTGATTCTCACATAAATAACCTCCATGACTTGCAGAGTGGGTGGCTAGGTAAATGAGGGATACCTGGGTAATATGAGCATAATCCCAGGCTTGAAATGCTCACAGGGAAGGAATGAAAGAGAATATTACAGATGTAACATTCCTAATGACACATGGTGATGTGGAAAGAAACTTTTCTGTGTCATCAAAATAAGTTGAGTGTTTTTTGATATATGATTTCTACAGGAAAATTTATATTCCTTTTCTTCCTATGAGAATCTGTGTTGACAAAATCATTATTATATATAGAGGTGATCAAATATGCAGCCATAAAATGGAGAAATTCTTAGATGATGATGATGATGATGATGATGATGATGGCATTATATCATCTTGATTGTATGATATTTCTGGATTTTTTCAACTTTGGAAGTTTTGGGTTGTTATTTTTATTCTAAATTAACATTCATGTTTATATTTATTGTTGTAAATGATATCGCATTCTTTTCTTAATGATGACTCCCAAAATTATACTCTTCAAGATTCACAAAATCTGGATCCACCTCTGGTAAGAAAGTTGGGACAAATTCTGATATCACAAGTAGGAAGAAGAAAATAGAAGCTGGCATCCCTGTGGAAAGGTTCCAAAGGTGTTCATAGTTTTCCAGTGGGGCTTAGAGATGTGTGTATGGGAGATAATTTACAAATACCAATGTATCACACAAAGCCATGAATTATGTTTGTTTTTAAACCACAATGATGTGATTGAATTAAGAGAGGAATATCTAGTAATAGGTTGCAGGTGGAAGAACATCCTGACTCCCTGTCACTCTTTCTGACATTGTCACTGTTTCCTACCCCATGCCAATCATGCTCACTACTGTTTTTTATTTGCATGGGTCTATAATGGCTTCTTCTGGTGTAATTCCATTTTTCTAAATGCTCTGTTTTTCTACATATTTGTTCAGAATTATGCACACTCTTGTCATCTCTCAATACTTTTGTCTTACTTCCATGTGGCTTCCGTAGACTGAAGATAGTAAGCATTGACAATAGTCTATAAAAGATGGAACATTATATTGGAAGATATGAATCAATAGGTTTCATGTAGGGGCAAACTTCAAATGGGTTCTCATCAAGGGAAGACCCCTGTCACTTAGCCACGAACCAAAAGGAGAATGTTCTGCAGTCATCACCCTAAGAAGAAGTAATTCTCTTGCCCAAATAGGAACATAGGTACTAGTCATAGCCAGGGAAAATAAGGGGGCTTTCCTGGCCATGACAGAGTAGGCATTAATTAGACACAGTCATAGCATTTATAACAGAAATATATTTCACTGACTAAGAGCTATAAAAAATGTTTTAATCTATAAATATAAGATGAAGGGAATTAGTTAACTGCAATTACAAAGAAAATTACTGAGTTACATATATGCAAATAAGGGACTCCAAATATGGAAATGAGGACACAGTAAGGTGCCACACCTATTACTGAGTATATAAATGACCCAGATTAGGATTGATGTTCAAACTCAGAACCTTCTCAGCTACACACAACTGAATTCCAACCTACTGTCAATATGTCTTACAGCTGCTACTCTGGAAACTTCTCCTCCCATTCTTCGTGGGACCACCTGAGCTACCCACGCCCTTCCTGTGGCTCTTCCTACCCCAACAACCTGGTCTGCAGCACTAACCTCTGCTCTCCCAGAACCTGCCAGCTGGGCTCCTCTCTCTTTGGTGGCTGTCAGGACACCTTCTTCCAGCCCAGAAGATGCCAGGCTTCCCATGTGGTGCCCATACACTGTCAGAGGTCCTGCTACCTGCCAAGAGCCTCCACTCACTGCAGTCCCTGCCAGACAACTTACGCTGGATCTCTGGGCTTTGGGTCCAGCAGCTGCCACTCCCTGGGCTATGGATCTAGAAGTTCTTCCTCACTGAGCTGTGGATCCTGGGGCTTCAGACCCCAGAGTTGCAGACCCTGGGGCTTTCCTTCACTGGGTTATGGATCTGGAGTCTGCCACACATCCTCTTTGCCTTCTCGAACCTGTCAGGCTTCTTGTTACAGACCAACCTATGGATGTGGATCTGGGTATTGATCATCTAACTAAACTCCTAATGTTGTTGACCTCTATGCCTAACTTTTAATTCTTCATTATGTACAAGAAGAATGTACCCTCTTATTCTCCGATTGCTTATTTCTCACCTTCTCTCTGACCCCAAATACTGGCTGAATATTTGTCTGAAAGTCTCTGTACTCAGTGTACTAATTCAAAATAAAGTCTCTAGTCTGCACTGGAGATGGAATTTATCTTATTGGAATTTTTCCCAAAATTCTATAGAAACTCAGATTCTGATTCAATAAACTTATTAGTTTGGTATCCTATGTTCATTTTTGTTAGTTGTTTATTTACTGGGGTTTTGGCTATAAAGTATTAAACAGTTTGTAGTAAATGACCCATAGGCACATGAACATATATTCTATAATCCTTTGAATTTGAAGATTTAAACAAATGTTGCGTGTCTCAGGTCTTTTTTTTTTCTCTAACTGCAAGTAGTAATATGTATTTTTTGCATGTATGGAATTTTATTAATTAAATTTCAAATACATGAATGAAGTTAAGTTTTCATAAAATATGGATTCTCAAGACTATGTCAATAGGTCTAACTCAGAAGATTATTTGATAGTTCTATTAGGAATGCAAAGAACAAGAAATATTTAGATTTTTATTGTCACAGTTACACATGAAAGAGAATTGAAAAAAACTGAAAATGATAATGTGTGAATTTTAAGTAATTTTTCTTGAATTCATCCAATATGTATTAGTAACAAGACATCAAATTGCTTACATCTTATTGATGAATTCAATATGATCTACTTATCTAAATATATGTCATGAGGGGAAAAAAGGAACTTCACAGAAAGATCAGCATCACAGGGCCCATATTATACTTTGGCTTTTTATTATTTTTAACTCGCAAGGAACAATTGTGTATATTTATGGTGTTCAATGTCACATTTTGATCTCTGTACCCATTGTAGAAAGATTCAATGCAGCAAATTAACAAATCAATCACCCCTCCTTTAAAAGAGGGATGCCTTTAAAGAAAGGCAGCCTTTAAAAGAAGGATGCTCAACATCATTAGTCATCATGGAATCCTAAATGAAATCACAATGTGGTATTGCCTCACCACAGTCAGAATGAATCACCAAAAGTCTAAAGGAAAGTGCTGTTGAGAATGTGGACATGGTTGGTGGGAATGTAAACTAGTGCACCCATTATGGAAAACAGTAGGGAGATTGATCAAAATATTAAAAATACAACTAACCTATGATCCAACAATCCCACTACTGGGGATACAGCCAAACAAAATGAAATCAATATATTGAGGAGACAACTGCATGGCCATGCTTACTGCAACACTACTCACAATAGCCAAAGATGGAAAGATAAACTGTTGAATGAATAAAAGAAATGTGGTACATGTACACAATGGACTAATCCTCGGTCATTAAAAGGATGAAATCTTGTTATTGAGACAACATGATTGGAATTGTAGATCATTACGGTAAGTGAAATAAACCAGTTATAGAAAGACAAGTACTGTACGATCTCACTCATGTATTGAATACAAAACAGTTGATCTCATAAAAGTTGAGAGTAGAATAGAGAAGATTCCCAGACACTGGAGAGAGAAGCAGAAGGGCAAGGTGAGGAAAGGTTGATCAGGCAGATAGGGTGACTACTGAGGACACTTTATGTACTGCACATTTCAACAAGCCAGACGAAAGGATTTTGAATGCTTTCACCATAAAGAAGTGATAAATGTTTGCCTAGATGTATTAATCCTATTTCATATTATACAAGGTACACACGATTTGGAAACCACATGCTACCCAATAATATGTACAATTTTTGTGCTTTTATGAACAGTTAAAATAAATAGAAGGAAATTAGAAAAACAAGCGAAAACTCATTTGCAGCAACATGGATGAAATTGAAAGATGTAATGCTAAATAAAAGGATCAGGCACAGAAAGACAAGGACCACATGATCTGACTTATATGTGGAATCTTAACCGCATTGATCTCTTAGAACTAAAGAATAGAAATGTAATTAAATGTAGGCTAAGGGAAGGTGGTGTTGTTAGGTGCTGTCAAGTGGGATCTGATCATAGCAATCATAGGTACAATAGAATGAGACGCTCCCTGACACTATGCCATACTGGTACTATGTCAGTGCTTCTCTGCTATTCATAGGACTTTCAATGGTGGATTGTTTTGAGATTGTTTTGGGAGTGGGTTGCCAGGTCCTTCTCCCATTTTTGCTATACTGAGGATTGAACCCAGGACCTCAGAGACCGGAAAGCAGCACTCTACCAACTGAGCTAAATGGAGAAATGGAAGATATGATCCATTGTAACAAAGTTTGCTATAATGTAGGAATAAATTTTGGTGATCTATTTTACTATATAGGAACCACACTCAATGACTAAGTATTATATATTTTTAAATTGCTAAAAGAGTAGAATTTTATGTGGACCTTGTTTTTTACTCATATTTCAATCTAAATAAGTTTTTGTTACCATTGGAAGTGATAATTTAATGTACATCTGAACATAAAATTAGGGAAATATTATTTTTTCATGATATTAATCTCTGATATTTAGGCAAAATAGCTCCAGAAACAATAAAATGTGAAGATAGCTTTCAATAAAGTACCAAAAACTGATAATTCTTAGTTAAAACCTGTTTCCACAAATATTCCGCCTTTTTATTCCTTTATACTATACCACAACCCTTAGAGAAAGGTATATATTACAAACTTATACTCTGTGAAATGTAAGTATATAGAGACACAAAGACCATAAGGAACATTTAAAGATATATGGATATGGATATATATATATATATATATATATATATATATATATATATATATTCGTATTATATTGTTGCTGTTGTTAGGTGACATCAAGTCAGGTCTGACTCATAGCAATGCTATACAACAGAACAAAACACTATCTGACTCTGTGTGATGCCTGACACTATGTCAGTGCTTCTCTCCTATTCATAGAGTTTTCAATGACTGATTGTTTCAGGATTGTTTTAGAAGGGGCTGCCAGGTCCTTCTCCTCTTTTTGTGGTGCTAGGGATCAAACCCAGGGACTCAGAGTATGCATAGCAAGCATGCTACCAACTGAGCTAAACCCCAGCCCATATTATATTATTATATAATATATCACTATTATATATTATATACATATATGTATATGTACATGTGTGTGTATAAATGTATATATGTGTGTATATATGTGTGTGTGCGTGCATGTGTGTACATGTATATGTTATTCTTGTTAGGTGCTGTCAAGTTGGTGCCCCAGTCATAGTGATCCTATGTACAACAGGTAAAACACTATTGTGGCTAAGGGTTGTAAGATTGGATAGTGTGGCTTTAGGACAACCTCTGAATGAATAATGTATTTGAATTTATTATCCTGGAAAACTGACAAAGTGATAGTTAAGGAATATTTTGAGCCTGATGTGGTGGCTCATGTCTGTAATTTCAGCATGCAGGAGGCTGAGGCAGGAGGAGTTCCAGGACAGCCTGGCATAATGACACCCTCTCTCAAAAAAAAAAAAATCATGATCAATATTTCATGAATATCTTATTGCATAGCCAAGTTTGACTAAAATTAGTAAAGCAAAAACAGAATATTTTGTTTCTTTTGCCTGATGTCTTTTTATTTTCATTTATCTTTCCTTATATTTAGGAACAACCTTTTAAGTAAAAGGTGTTTTTTTAAAATATTAGTCCTGTCTGACATTTGAAATCTTATATTTGGGTTTTTAGTAATATTATATTTAATTTCTGTCTACCTTTTTTTGCTATTTGATCATCTTATATGTTCTTTTTCTTCTTTCATACTTTTGGGGGAGCTTTATAAAATGGTTTAATGGTACATTTTTACTCTTTTATTACTTCTTCTAATCCTTTTTAACAAAGTTTAACAGGTTTTAATGAGGACTTTTGATTTATGACTATTCCCTTCTACCTGTTGTGTATAATAATCATTCAAACATAATCCACTTATAATTTAGTCCTTTTTACTTCCAAATCTCCTTCTGAGTTTATTGTTGTTCTCACTAGAGAAAATCCTTCAGTATTCATTTTAGTTTAGGCTTCTTTGATATGGAAAGCATTGTAAAGATACTTGGATATTTTGCAGTGGAAAAATAATCTTAAATAAGTGTAGTAAGCGAAAATGTTTTACAATGAAGGGAAAATAAATGACAGGGTGTGAAGGAGACAATGTACAATGGGTGCTGCCTTATAGGAGCTATCCTGGAAGAGGAGACTCTTTAGATGCAGTGTAAATACAGATGCAAAACAAAGTCAATTTTACGTGGAAAACTATAAACTATATTGATATTGAGTCAGCTTTCATTTGAATTCTTCAGAGAGATGGGAAAACTTGTGGTCACTACTTAGCTTCCCTCACTTTAAGGGTATCTTAGTTTTCAAATCTTCACATTGTTTTTGTTGTTGGGTGCTGTTGAGTCAAACTCATAGTGACCCTATGTACAACAAAATGAAACACTCCCCGACACTATGCCACCTCAGGCTCTATGTCAGTGCATCTCTGCTATTTATAGGGTTTTCCATGGCAGATTATTTCTGGATTGTTTTGGGAGTGGGCTACCAAGTCTTCTCTCATTTTTGTGGTGCTGGGGATCGAACTGAGGGAGGACAGAGCAGCACTCTGCCCACTGAGCTAATTAATATCCCACACTGACAACTTCAAATCAATATTCTTTAGTCATTTCACTTCTAAAAACTTGTTCTAGTTTATATTTGTGATCCACTATGTCTCCCATTCAAATTATCTTTTCTGTATTTTTCCATTCCAGTGGATTTGAGGAGGAATACATAATATAACATAACCTATGGAAAATAATTTTAGGGATGCAAAGTTGCTGGTAATAAATAGAGTGTCTCTATTCAACTGACACAGAAACAATGACATCATTCCACTTTCCACTTAGGGAGCAGCATCTCCCAGCCAGTACATAGGCAAATACACAATGAGGCATGGCTGCGAAGCATAGAGCCTTCCCTGCCCATGAATGGATAACATTAAAGGTATACAGTAAAGCATTTCTGACCCAGGAGTAGCTCTGTGTCCTACTGCTACTGTAACACAATGAATTCACTCATAAATCTGAGATGTAGATAATTTTATGCCTCCCATTTCAGAAAATGTTATGTAAATACATATATTGATAGGAAAGATTCCAAGCCAGGCATGGTGGCCCACATCTGTAATCCTAGAACTTGGGAGGCTGAGGCAAGAGGGCCTCATATTTGAGGCAAGCCTGTTCTATATAGGGAGACTGTGTCTTTAAAAATGAAGCAAACCAAAACAAACTGAAAAATGAGCAATTAAAACTGTGGAAAAATGGTAAAATGTCACACTCGTGGCTAAGCATAAAAGTATCCTTCTAGAAGGTGAGATTAAAATTCAGAAATCTCCATTTCACCAAGCTATGCTCACATCTTCTGTGGACAGGTCCTACCACTGCTGCTCTGGAAATCTCTCCTCACACTCACTGAGGCTCTATCTGCCCCAATCAGGAACCTCACATGGCTCTTCCTGACAGAAATCTGGACTACAGCACAAATAGTTTCTCTCCCAGGATATGCCCACTGGACTTTGTTCTCTACAGTGACTATTGGGAGAACTGCTGTGAGCCCACAAACTCCCACATGTAGCACATGGTGTCCAGACCCTGCCAGATGTCCTGCTATTGGCCCAGGATCTCCATACTCTGTAGTCCTTGCCAGACAACTTATGCTGGATCTCTGAGCTTTGGGTCCAACAACAGTTGATCCCTAGGATATGGATTCTGAAGCTGCTACTCATTCATATGTGGATCCCATGGCTTCAGATCAATTGGTTATGGAATTATAAGCATCTTTTCCCTGGGTTATGAATCTAGTCTTTCCCTAGTCTGCATGCTACAGATCAACTTGTGGTTTCAGCTTCTATCAAGCAATCTGTTGATGATCCAGAC
Organism: Pedetes capensis; assembly: GCA_007922755.1. Classification (NCBI taxonomy): domain Eukaryota; kingdom Metazoa; phylum Chordata; class Mammalia; order Rodentia; family Pedetidae; genus Pedetes; species Pedetes capensis. The sequence goes on from VMDO01021110.1 coordinate 21,887, forward strand.
CTTTTGTGTAGTATTTCCAAGTATTAAAGTATTGATAATCATTCTGGCCTGATTTTAGGTGCCATTGTGGCATCTGATCCCATCAGATCTCAGAAGCTAAGCAGGATTGGACCTGGTTAGTATTTGCATGGGAGACCACCTGGAAACACCAGGTAGTATAGGCTTGGGAGAAAGACCTGGCAGCCCACTCCCCCCAGAAAAAAACACAATTAGCCATTAAAAATCCTATGGATAGCAGAGAAGCAGTAGCAATACTGTTTTGCCTATTGGATGTAGGGTTGCTATGAGTTGGACACCAACTCCATGGCACCTAACAACAACAATATCATCATTCTCAGGAAAAATTCTTTTTGTATGTCTCTAGTCAGCTGTTTCCCACCTTTTCTTCATCTGCATATTACTGGCCAAAAAAGTTTTCTCCTACTTATACTGGACTTAAGAATAAATATCTTGAGTGAAATAATGGAATTAGTGGAACTAAATAAATTCCTAATCAATCAATGGACTTTATGTTAATACACAGTGAATTAATTTTGATGAACTGTAATTCTCTTTCATGCATGTTATTCACAAATAAATGAAAAAGCAAATGGATATTATGTCATGAACTCATACATTCTCACTTCCAAATATGTTGTTGACTCCTTTGTTAGTTTTAGTTGAGAAGTTTTATGTTGTTGTTTATTTGTTTTGGTTTAGAAGGTTAAGGTTAAAGTATTTATGCCTCTTGGAGCAAATTTTGCTAGATGTGAATCCATTTATGTTGGGCTTTAAGCATTTGCCATTTCTGGTATTTTCTGGAATTTTTACATTGCATGCATAAATTTTCTATGAGTAATAATCTCAAGAAGAATATATACTGCATTCCTTTTGAAGGATGCAGGTCATTTATAATTGTTGAAAAGAACAAGGGATTTTGAAAAAATAACTGAGTGGAAAAAATTTAAGTCATATGGAAAGGTTTATGGAAAAGCTTACAGAGCTTCTCTGATTCAATGTTGGGTGACAAAACCAACAACATCACTTCACCTCACTGTATACTTATATATAATCAGTAAGAAGCCAATTTTCCTTTGTGCAAATAAATAGGTTCATGGGATGTGAGGTTTCACCATTTTGGATCTAAGACTCAAACTAAACATGGCTGGAAAAACAAGTCTTTGACATCATTGTTTCATTCATCTTTCAACATGAAATTGTTCACTTTTGTCTTTAGATGCTATGTTCCCTTTCAGATATCTTATAGGACAAATGCTATAGAAAATAACAAAGTGATAAAATAAATAGAATATTGATAAGCTCTAAAGCTAGTAACAACAATATCTTACTTTTGTACACGGATCAAAAGCAAAGTGCAAAGAATTTCCCTGTCTATTAATTTTTAGAGCTCTGTAGGAATCATGAGAAACATACATTTTATGAACTGAAGTTACTTTACACAAAAGGAACAAAGACTCAGAGTGGATCAAGGGTTCACAACATGTTCCAGTTTTAGAAAGAAATCAGGATCAAAGACTTGATGATAAATCAGGGAAAAGGCAAGAAGCAAAGATACCAATAGTGTGGGAGAGAATAAGAAAAATTTTAAGAAGGGAAAAAATAGACAAAGTATAGATGTACAAAGATTCATGTGTGCCGTGAATTATGAGAAATCATGCAAAAATTTGTATAGCATGGCATCAGGAAATCAATCTAGAGAGGCACCATAGGTACTCATCACTTCATCAGCTGAACATCTTGAATCTGGAATCTTTCGCTATTGCCACTCGAGGCTCAAATTTTTTTCTTCAATTCCTTAAGCTTGAGAAAAACAGAGTGTGTTTTTCCGTTCTGGTTTTCTGTCTCCAGCTCTTTGTACACGTCATTAAAATATTTGATTTTGACTTTTCGAGCTGCCTTTTGAAATCTTCTGTTTACTTCCTAAACTACATCATGTCTTCCTTTTACTTTAGCTGCTCAACATTCAACTGGCAAGTTTCAGAGTCTCTTTTGATATGTAACTTGGTCTTTTCTTTTTTTCTTGTCTTTCTAATCACCTTTAGCCTTCCTCATGAACGATGTCTTTGATGTCATGCCACAGCTCACCTGGTCTTCCATCTTTAGTGTCTAATGCATTAAACCTGTTCTTGAGGTAGTCTCTGAACTCAGGTGGGATATGCTCAAGGTCTTACCTAGACATATAAGGTCACACCTAGGCACATATAGTAAAATATTACTGCTAAACTCTATTTTATATGGAATTTTTTCATGATACTTTTACTAAATACATCTTTTGGTAGTAGCAGACTTGACAGTTCAAACCAACTCTACCAATAAGAACCCTGATAAAATGATAAAACAATCTTTGCATGGGCTGTGGGACACTCCTGGGTGAAGAACTGCTGGAACCAAATCAGAAGAAGTTCTAAGTTTATAAAAAAAAAATGTGAATAGTTAAGAAAATTTCTCCTTTGAGTTGGTCAATGATTTTTTTAAAAAAAATACATTAGTGGATTCATGGCTTGAATGAACAGAAACTACCAGATTTCTTAAGATCTAGATACACAGATAATCAATCTTATCCTTTAATAAGAACCTTAAATATTCTCCTAGGATTTTAAGTATAAGTAAATATAGAGTATGTTTTCTTGGCCTTGAAACTGTGTTTGAACTGCATCAATTTTGATATGGGAGTCTTAGTCTAGCTTGATAAACCAAAAATTAATTCCTCTACAAAAAGAACCAACCATTCAGTCTCAAATTATATATGGTAATTGATTAAAAATTACCAATTCAATCAAAAGACAGATGTGATGAAACCAAGAAATAACAAAGAACACAAACCAAACCCACAGAAGATGAGCATAATAGGAAGGTAAAAATGTATTAAGTATGGCAGATATAGGTGACTGAATGTATCACCAAGATACTGGACTTGAGACATAGAGGAATCCACGTTTGGACATGTAGCCAGCAATGGATAGAATAGCTAGTTCACAAGTTCTATTTTCATGTGTCTTCAGTTGTTCCATGTGATCTCATCCTTCTCCTCCCCTTTCCCTCCACCCCATTATCACCACCAATATCATCACTACAAAATTGCTTGGGAAATAATAACAGTTTTGAGATGTAACTGGGAAATCTACAAAAGACCTAACAAAAAGTATAGGCAATTCTATTTGGCTTTCCCTGACAGAAATTGAAATGATAATATCAGGTCTATCCCATGAACTGAAACCTATTGTGTTCATAATACTCATGGTTTCTAAAACATTATAATCACATTATCTCCATATATGAAATTCCTACTATTACCACAGTCATCTTAGAGATCCAGAAATTAGATAAAAATAACATTAACATTCAGGAATACTTTTTGACTATCTGCAGCCATTTAAGATGGTTAAGATTATCTGCACACTTCCAGATATGAAAGTGATTCTCTGGCCCCTGGAAATACTCTAGTTAGAAAAGCAAACTTCTTTTTAAAGTCTAACTGGGAGTAGATTCAATAGTAATTATAGAGTAATATAATGAAATCATCATATATAACATAATTACAATGTAGATGTTACCTGTGTAATATTACATTAGGTACTTAAATATAACAGTATCTCATTTCAAGATGTAAAGAAAGTATCAAAACTTCATCATTATACAAGAACCTAATACCATACACAAGCTGCTCTACAAACAGCGAGCCCTAACCCTCAAGTCTTTTGCAACATTCTGAGTTCACCAAGGTCAAGAGACAGTTCTCCCTATATTTTAGCAATTTAGCAACTACAATTCTGGATCTTATGTTTCATGCAAAGGTGGTTCTGTTTTCTACCAGGTTTCCACCACACCCCTCATAGGTTCTGTCCTAGCTAATGTCCAGCCTTCTCCTGCTTCCGTCCCTACCATTCTTTCATTCTCCCTAGGTCTGTGAACCTTGTATGCAGAGGTTCAGTTCTCAAGCTTCTGCTCCCCAGGCAACACTGTTTCTAAGAATTGCCAGTCATCTTGTTCCTTGCTAAGTGTAGTAATTTCTAGGAATTAATGTATTCAGTCTGCCAGGAAACTCATGAGTCATTTCTATGCAATCAATTCACCAACTTCTATTTATGTATTCTTGACACACATTCGTGATTGAAGATAACAGCTTTGTTCCCTCCAACCTTAGCTCCCATATTTCGTATGGGTCACGCCTCAGTAGCACATTGTCAAACATCTTATCTACCACTCAGCTCTCAAAATAATATCCATCTAGCACTGTTCCTAGGAAATGCATGACGAACAAACATTTTATTATTTTTTTCCAGGAGGATACAATCACTCATGTGTTACTCTACAGCAACAAAATTTAAAAATAATTTTGTAAACCATGGTTTCTTTTTCTCTGAACTTACCATTTATCAGAGTTAACAGAACATTAACCAAATAATTATTTAAATACAGCAATAACTGAGGCTGTGAATGAGTATCTCCTTAACATACTAGAACATTTTAGAGTCAAGTGTAGTGTGTGCACCTGTAATCCCAGAATTTATAGACAGAGGCAGGAGATTATGAGTTTGACTTCAGCCTCAGCTCCATAGTGAGTTCAAGACTAGCCTGGGTTTCATAGCTAGACCTTGTCTCAAAAAAAAAAAAATATATATATATATATATATGCGTGTGTGTGAGTGTGTGTGTGTGTGTGTGTATGTTGTTGCTGTTGTTGTTAAGTGCTGTCGAGTCAGTATCCGACTCATAGCAACCCTCAGAGGGTTTTCAATGGCTGACTGTTTCGGGATTGCCTTGGGAGTGGATTGCCAGGTCCTTCTCCCATTTTTGTGGTGCTTGGAATTGAACTCAGGACCTCAGAGACTGCAGCGCAGCACTCTACCAACTGAGCTAAATCCCAACCCATGTGTGTGTGTGCATATATATATGTGTGTGTGTGTGTGTGTGTGTGTGTGTGTGTGTGTGTGTATATATATATATGTATGTATGTATGTATATATGTATATATATTTCACAAGAAGATTTCACTTATCCTAGGAGACAGCAAAGGTTCCCAGAAGAAATATTCAATAAATTATGTCCAGAAGCAAGTAAAAGTAGATTGGAAAGGGTGAGAAATCCTAGTAAGGACATCTAAGTGGAAGGCATTTTGCACTGATTTGAGTAGAGGGAAGAATCTATGATTCATGACATCTAATATTCAAAATATCCACATGTATTCCTTCTCTATGGCTATCTACGTACCCCATTTCTGCATAAATTATCTTTTACTCTAAAGTAGCTGAATTCTGTTTCTTCCCTGAGCATAAAATGTATGTTTTCCTTTCTGTTTTGGTTATTTTATTTCACTTTTGCACAATTTCCCTTATCTACTCTCATAGTTCTTGTAACTTTGATGTTCAAGACAATCCCAACTTTTAGATTCATTTTTTGAAATGCTGTTTCCTTTAGAATACTTCTATCACCAGAAAAAGGTTTGTATCATTCTTCTGAGATCGAGGCAAAGCTGAACTAGAGTGAATGATAAAGAGCAGAGTATGGGAATCTTGAATTTGGGAACATTCTGTAAATCAATTGCGTTGTGTGAAGTTCTCCTTTCTTGAGCTGGGGAGAGTTAGAACATGGGGTTTCCGGGTCCATTGGCATGACACGCATGCATGTTGTTGCAGATACCTTCTAAGTTAACTAGATCCACAGGATCATTCATTTTTTCACCTGCTTCCCTGATCGTGTATAATTTGATTCTGTAAATAAATAATACTTAACACTTAAGGAACTTAGAGGAACTTAAAATTATATATATATATATATAACTGTGATCAGAGGAAAATGGTAGCACACCTCACACACTTGCTCCTCCCCAACACACATGCAATCAGCCACATAGCATGGTCTCAACATTGTCTATCCTCAAGATTATACCACAGGACTTAGCACAACAAGTCAAGAAGAACAATGGAGTTCTTTATTCATGGAAAGCATGATTATTGACATGGGAAATCCCAGGGGATCTATAAAATATTGGGAAAATAGATAAAACAAGACCCAATTAAATATAGAGATATATCATAGATACATCCATATCTACCTAATTTCTTTGAATGTCAAATCAGTTCAAATGGGAAAAAATATATTTTCAACTAATAAATTTGAATCACTAGATAAGTGTAAAAAGTAAGAAATAAAACAAATGTCAATGTGTGTCTTATACTTGTATGTAAAATCTGAAATTGTTAAACTTGTGGGAATAAAAATTTGAGAGTACCATTCCATCCTGATGATAGCCAAAAGTTTTCATTATAAATGTGCAAACACACTATAAAATAATTGAAAAGCTTGATTGAATCAAAATCAGTATATTTTCATCAAGAGTCAACATTAAGAAGATAAGAAAGTAAACAACTGTTACGGTTTCACTATCAAATGCTCCCCAAGGCTAGTGTTTCAATTCTTGCTCCCCAGTGGGAGGCGCTGTTTTTCAAAGCTGTGGAATTTTGGGAGGTGAGATCCGTGAGGTCGAAGTGGGTCACTGGGGGTGAGCTGTTGAAGGTTACCCAGCCCTAGGTTCAGGGTTGGCTCTTTCTCCGTGTTCTGGGCTGCCAAAATATGAAGACCCGTCCTCTACAACAGACTCAGCAGCCAGTTCTTCAGACATCCCTTCCCTCCCAACATGGACCAAATCTCTGAAACCTTGAGCCAAAATGTACCTTTCCTTCCGTAAATGTCTCTGTTAGATGTTTTGGTCACAGTGACATATAAGCTAACTAGCATAACAATGAATCGGAAATAATTAACAATACATAAATCTGACAACAGACCTACTCCCAAAGTTTGTAAAGAATTCCAACTTTTATATCAATCAAAACACACCAACTCATGGTTCCACCAAACAATGGTGCAAAAATGAACAAACAGTATACAAAGGAAATGGCTAGTAAGCACACAAAATAGTGCAGAAAATTACCATTTACAAGTAAATGGAACTTAAAATCACAATGAGATGTCACTTAGCATCCACCACAGGACTGAAACAAACATGGCAATATCAAATGTTCAGGCTAATGTGGAGCTCCAAGACCTCTAGGGCATTAATGATGGGAGGCTAACATGACAAAACTGACATTAGGAAATTGGCAATTTATAGTGAAGTTAAATATATATTCACTTCGCAGCCCAGAAATTCCATTCTCAATTTTTCCTCCATGAGAAACTATTAGTCCACAGGAAGACTGGAATAGTAAATATTCATTGCATTGTTATCAATAAATTTTAAAATCTTGAGATGATTTAAAGTCCATTAATAGGTGATAGGATAAACATATTATGATGTATTGACAAAAAAGAACAGGAGACCATAATAAAATGCATAAAATTTATGCAACAACATAAATAATTCCAAAAACATGCCAATTGAAAAAAAATGGAACACAAAAGAGAAATGGTGAATGACTTCCTTTTGATGAAGTTCTAGAAGAAGCAGATCAATTTAGAGTAATAAAAAATATTACAGTAGTTGCCTCTAGGGGCAGAAATTGGTTTAAAAGGAGCTTGAAGGAATGGTGCTAGGTGGGGAAATGTTCTATACCACGTTGCTCAGGCAGCTATTACACAAGTGTGCATATTAGTAAAAACCAACAATTATAACTGCTTTAAATCTATCCACCTAGTTATATGCAAACACTAACTGAATTTTTTAAATATTTAGAAAACTAAAAAATCTGGCAATTTCATACTTCTATTTCAAATCAGGCAATTTCATACTCCAGCTTTAAATTATTTAATGGCTTCTTATTTCTTTTAGGAGAATGTCTGCAATCACAAATTAGGCCTCTAAAGAACTGAAGAGAATGGTTGTTAAATACCTTTGTGGACTAATTTCATGATAATTTCCGCCCCCCCCCCCCCGTTTTCCTTCAATGGCTAGCCAAAATGGCTTTCAATTTTATAATGCACATCTCAATATTTTAGTTCTAAAAACAGCTCTGTAAGCTCTATCTACACTCTATTCTTTAAATCTGTTTCAAATGTTATTCTTATGGAAGATTTTTTCCTCACTTCTAAAAATAAATGAAGTTCCCTTGATGTATATTATTTTAGCATCAAAAACTTCTCATCCACAGCTCATCACCATTGTAAATAACTATGTATTTAATGTTTGCTTTCTCTATTAGACTCAATTGTGTTTTAATAAAGACTACACATTTTCTTAATAATATTCATCATTATAGAGGAATAAATAAAAACAATCTTATTTTTGAAAATATATTCTACAATATATTTCCATAGCACAAATGTTGGTGCATGGTAAGGCTCAATGATTGCGATGTGAAAATGATGGTGCAAAATTCTTGGGACCAGAAGCATTTTATATTTTTAGATCCTTACAGATTTTGGAAGATTTACATATTCCCAGCAGGACTATCTTGGGAATAGAACTCAAATGTAAACATGAATTCTTTTAAATCTCATATATACCTTGCACACAGCCTGAAGGTAGTTTTATGCTCATATGCTATTTAGCTCATATGTGCTTTGAGTGTGACCATTACGTGAGTTCAGATGTGAAATTTTCTACTTCTTGAATCAGGTTAGCACTCATAAACTCAGATTTGGGATTTTTAGTTTAGGGATCTAAGCAAATTTGTGCTTTAAAAATGTTTGACAATTTGTTTGGAGGCATAGCTAGTACCATGAACACAAATCTTGAGGCAAGGAGTTGGAGAGGACAAAGCTGTTTTGTTCATCAGTAATGATAAAATATTAATAAATAGAAATGGTTGAAATCAAATGACTGGAAATGATTCATGAGAGAATTTCCTGAGAAACTAGAAACACTAATTCTTGGAAGAAACTGCAACCAGTTGGTAGACAGATAATCAGCAGCTTTGGGAATTATAATTGTTTAGGCAGCAGATGCTAGGGATATAAACCTCTGGGTTCAAAATCTACAGCTTTAAGCCTCGATCAAAGTAGGCAGCATGAGGAAGATGGAAAAGTACAAGCAGCTAGGCATAATCCAGAAAAGTGCTGGCTGGTCTCCTGTTAACTTTGGAGAGTGGGATTAACTTGAAAACTGGAAGAGCAGCATTTACTGCACAACAGGTAGTTAGTTGTTGGAATAGAGAAAGAATAAAATCTACATGCTGGGAAACTAAGTGTTGCCAGAGACTTAGAACTACAGAATTTTAAGATAATTGTATTACTTAAGAGACTTATTGTTATTCTTAGGTGCTGTCAAGTTGGGTCCAACTCAAAGCGACCCTCATAGGGTTTTCAATGGCTTGTTTGGGGATTGTTTGGGGATTCCTTCGGGAGTGGGCTGCCATGTCCTTCTCTCATTTTTGAGGTGCTGGGGATCGAAACTTTGTCCTCAGAAAGTGTGGGATAGCCCTCTACCAACTCAGCTAAATCCCATTTTTAAGCCACTTAGCTTGATCTAATTGTTATGGCATTAATAGGAAACTAAGCCACGGCATGTGCTCCCTGATCTATAATAACGTTACATGCCTATGAACTCCTTGTAAGTTGAAAACATTATAGATAAAATATGCATTCAATGCACCTAACATCTACAATGCACCTATCTCACAGTACACTAGCAAGGAAAAGATCAAAATCTAATATTCAATATGCACGTATGAAAGCATCATAAGGAAGCCCATCTGTTTGTACAACTAATATATGCTAATAACAAAATTAAAAATTCAAGGTAGAGTTTCAACTGAATGTGTATTGTTTTTGCACCATCCCAAAGTGGTACAATTCTAAATTGAACCCTCATAAATTGGGGACCACCTGAAGTGTCTGAAACCCACAAACCATTCCTGAAACTGAAATCAAGACAATAAAACAGAGAAGACCTCAACCTGACCAAGAAGCTGTCGCTGCTTCCTATGAAGGCCTTGCTGTTGCCTATGCTTTGTGGTAGGAAACTGTACAATTCATCCTGGGCAACAATTTCAAGCATGGGGATGACTTGGATCATTAAAAAAAATTTTTTTAAATCAATGCAGCTATTCAAAGTACTGAGTTCACTATTTTTAATAATATAATCATTTTTAAAAATTTTTTTCCTCCACTGACATAAATTCCATGACTGTTTTCTAAACATGATGGAGAAAGATGAGGAAGAGGGAGGGAAGGAAGAAAGGGGACAGGTGAAGGAAGAAAGAACATAAGAGGAAATGACACAGTTGAATAGAAACAATAACATAAATGGAATAGAACGTAGGAGTTCTGGACAGCTCTATACTAACTTGCTGTGTAATATTTTAAAATACTGTCTAATTCTTCTGTCTCAGTTTCTATCAATGTGGAATAAGTACATGGAATTCAGTTAATGCTATTGCGTCTTTTATATTACTTATTATTTTAGTAGTAAAGATGAAGAGAAGATGATGAGACTATGATATACTTATAAGATTAGCTTTTTTGCTAAGTTTCTACCGTATATTCCACTCCTAATTTCTGAGGATGATTGAAAATCCTATAAAATAAAGAACAGGTAAAAACAATTGAATATCATTTGTTCTATATAAATATTATACCTGCATTTCTTATCAAAGTAGCTAACTTTTTATACAGTAGAATCTCAGCATTCTACCACAGTCTGTTCTGGAAGGCTGGTCAGTGCCAATCTGTTTAACTGCCAAGCACATTTTTTTCCCATAGGGAATAATATAAATATATTTATTAGTTTTGACACAATACCAAATAGCTAATTCAGACACACTTATGCAACTCACACACTTAGCAACAAATCCTTTTTTTAATTAAATGGTCCCTATTTTCCTCTTTCCTTCATTTTTAGTGCTGGAAAAATTCTTCAATGCCATGATGACTATATGTATATATAGACATTTTAAAAAATGGAATCATGAACACAGTACCAGGACAGGTTTTTACTTCTTGAAACTGATGCACAAAGAGATGCTTCAACTTTACTTCACCCAGAAGTGTCACAGGTAAGTGTAGCATCTCATATAGGTTTTACTTTAGTGGCCGAGGGCCCAGCAAGTGGTTGAGCAGGAACCAGAATTCTCTTGAAAATATTGAGTGAGAACAGAAATGTTGTAGCACAGAACAATTTGAGTGCCAAGCTACCATAGTATCTGATACTGTCTTTTGCCATAATAGAGTCTTTTTTTTAACAGTTAGATGTAAGACAAAAGGATGATATAAATACGGCCTGTTCAATACAATTTGAGGATGCAATTGTAATAGTTACTGTTAATAATAGTAAAGTTTTTGGTGCTTTCATCCAGGTAGATTTAGTCTGTATGTTGACAATGAATCCAGGTACAGTTTCATGGCGGCTGAGACTGGTGTTGTCCAATCTAAGTTTGATACATCCCTTCGTATACAAATTGAGGTGACTTGAACAGATTTAAAATATTAATTGGAGTACAAGGACTTAGCAGATTTTTTTTTTAAAGTCCAACCCTTGCACAGTGATGACCTAAAGCTCACATGGGCACTTTTTCTGATAATTGATACCCACTCATTAATCTTTCATTTTAGTATTCCTGGTGTACAGACCTCATCACATAAATTTAAATTTTATTCATGTATAACTCACACTGCTGATATAGTCTGTCCTTGGAGATGCATGACATATTTATTAAATAGACAAGGATATTGAATTCTCTTAAGATTTTGGTTAAAAGAAAGGTTGTTCCTGGAAGCCATGAGTCTCCAGGAAACTCGATCCTTAAACAGGGGGAAATACCTGAAGCCCAACCAAAATTAGGGCTATGCCCAATAATTTGAGCATTCTACAGCCCATGACCAATATCAATGACTATATCCATCCTCATAAATGAATTATTAGTAAAAAACAAACAAACAACATATTTGAACAGCAGAATGAAAGAGTTTATTAAATTTGTTTGACTTCCTATTTTGGAGAGAAATGCAAAAATTATCAATTGTATCAGAAATGAAGATTAAGTTATTTATTAATTTTGTATTTTAACAGAGTCAATGACAAATTGGAGGGTTGCCTCTAAAGGAAAGAGAATCTAATAATCAAGAATATGAAGATATCTCTCAGAGGATAAAATCAATACATGATCTTAATACAGAATCTGCATTTCTGGAATGGATTTGGCCAATCAAGAGGTCAGTGAGTAGAAGCCAGATCCATAGAATGGCTACTAACAAGATGAATAAAAACGACTACAAGGAAAAGATTTTGGACTGCAGAATCTGGATCCATAGCTTAGGACAGGGTAGCCACAGACTCCATAATTCAGGGATCTGAAGCCATTGGCCCCACACCCCAGTGAGTAGCAGCTTCTAGAACCATAGCCCAGGGAGCAGCTGCTGCTGGACCCAAAGCCCAGAGACCCAGCATAAGTCATCTGGCTGGGACTGCAGAGCAGGGAGCTCCTGGGAGAGTAGCAGGATCTCTGGCAGGGTCTGGACACCAGGTAGGATGGCTGGCAGCTGGTGGGCTCACAGCAGGTCTCCTGACAGTCACTGGAGAGACAGGAGCCCAGCTGGCAGGTCCTGGGAGAGCAGCTGTTTGTGCTGTAGACCAGGCTGCTAGGATAAGAAGAGCCACAGGAGTAGCGTGAGTAGGGCAGGTAGCCCCTCAGAGAGCGGGAGGAGAAGTTTCCAGAGCAGCAGCTGTAGGACATGTTGAGAGGCGATGGGAGCTCCACTGAGTGTTAGCAGAGAAGATTCCGAGATTGATTGCATTTCTGGCCCAGGTGGTTTATATATTTTCAGCGTTAGGCGTGGTACCCAACAGGATCATCCTTGACATACTTGAGCTCCCTCATTTACAAATGTCAAACTCAGTAATTTCTCTGTAATTGCATTTGAATAGTTTTCCACAAGTTATATTTGTGGGTACTATAATTTAGTTGTTACAGACAAAGCCAATAAATTACTCCTTAGTCAGAAATGCTGTGACTGTTTAACACTAATGTGTATCCCATCATGTCCAAGCAATCCCCTCCTCTTCCTCTTGACATAATCTTTATGTGCTTTGTCGTGGGATGCTATGGGAGTATATTTTTCTACAAATGATGGGGAATGAGATTATCTTTTTAAAACTCCTTTCTTTCTTTCTTTCTTTCTTTCTTTCTTTCTTCCTTCCTTCCTTTTTTCTCTTTCCTTCCTTCTTTCCTTCTTTCCTTTTTCTTACTTTCTTTCCTTTTCTCCTTCTCCTCCTTCTCTTCCTCCTCTTCTTCTTTTACTTTCTCAGCCTTATCATCATCATCAATAAATTGGAAGCAAAATTTTGGCCTTGATGAGGAACTTACTGAAGATTAACCTTACTTGTCACCATCCTTTCTCCTTTCTCAAATTTATTATCCATAGATTATATACCATTACCTGTGTGCCTCAAACCCAATACAGAGGGAAAATATGAGCCAAGACAAATTGCATAAAATTGATGCCTAACACCACACAGAAAGCTAGGCAACCATTTGGAATCATGGTGATAGTGAGGACAGAACTGAGACAGAATTACAAGTTCTAACCCATTGCACCTTTATGAATTAGTACCTTTTAGTTATCTCTCTATTTTAAATCTTTTGTCTCTGTGCTTTAGTTTGGAAATTTCCTTCTATTCCATCTTTCAGTTCACTCTCTGTGGAGCTGTGCTTACCATACTGATACAGAACATCCATGGAGTTGTTCAAATTAATCTATTTTAAATTTCTAAAATTGCGTTCAAGTTCTATTGCATTGTTTTTTAATTTCCTACCAAATTTTCAGTCTTATCTTTCACTCTTTAAGTGTAACATTTTTTGAAAATGAAACGTTCTTACTTCTTACTCTTAAATTCTTCCCATAGGTACAGGCATATGTCATTTGATGCACATGCATTCTGAGCAAGGCCATTAGGCAATTCCATCATTGTTCAAATGTCATATGGTATAGTTAAACAAAAATGACTACTGCATCACTAGGCAAGATAATCTTATGGGACTATCTTTGTATATGCAGTTTATTATTGACTGAAATATTGCTACATGGTATGTGGCTGTGGTTTAGTGCCTGGTTTTGTCATTTGCATTATACCTATCCTATGATTCTGCCTCTGTTTTCTGGTGTTCTCTTATGTTTCAGTCTTAACTTATATTCTTTCTGTGTTTTTAGAGAATAACAGATACTTCATATGAAAAAATTGGATGATTTTACCTCCTTAAAGAGAGAATTTACTCTTAGTTCTGTCTGGTTGCTAGAATAAAGATACCTGAATCCTAGA
>VMDO01021111.1:0-36156 GCA_007922755.1 Pedetes capensis
TTTGCCATAGTCCTAGAAGTAATTGTTGTTATTAGGAGCTGTCAAGTCAGGTCCAACTCATAGCGACCTTCATAGGGTTTTCAATGAGTGATTGTTTTTCGGGATTGCTTCAAGAGTGGATTGCCACTTTCTCCCATAAAAGTAATGTTGTTTTGTTGTTAGGTGTCTTTGAGTTGGGTCTGACTCATGGCAACATTCATAAGGTTTTCAATGGCTGATTGTTTCGGGATAGAAGTAATAAATCACACCATCTGTATAATGCAACAGGTATATGATAGGTTGTATGATTCAAATTTGTCTCACTATACTGTACAATGTACTTACAATGACAAAAATCACCTGATGATACATTTCTCAGAGCATATACCTGTTATTAAGTGCCTATAATATATATATATAATATATATTTATATATATACAAAGAGAGAGAGAGAGGAATAGATAACATTTCATTGTTTGTGCACACATATAATAATGCACATACAAAATATAAAACTATTCAGCTTAAAAAAGAAAAATGTCCTGCCATTTGCAACAACATAAATGAACCTGGCAGACACTATGTTAAGTGAAATAATCCAGACCCAAAAAAGAAACATATTGTGTGGTCTCACTTATATGTAGAGTATTTAAATACGAGCAATTCTCAGTAGTCTGTAGCTGTAGCACTGTGGTATCTGATCCCATCAGATCTCAGAAGCTAAGCAGGGTTGGGCCTGGTTACTATTTGGATGGGAGACCACCTGGGAATACCAGGTGCTATACACGTGGGAGAAGGATCTGGCAACCCACTCCCCAAAATCAATCTGCCATTGAAAATCCTATGAATAGCAGAGAAGCACTGACAATAGTGTTTCACCTGTTGTACATAGGGTTGTTATGAGTCGGATACCAACTCTACTGCACCTAACAACAACAACTATTCTTAGTAAGAGAGAGTAGAATGGTGGTTACCAGGAACTGTGGGGTGGGGGAAAGGAAGATATTAGTCAAAGGGAACAACCCTTCAGTCATCAGATAAAAAAATGCTAGGGTCCTAATACACACCCAGTATGGTGACTATAGTTAATAGTGATTGTGTCATATATTTGAATTTTGCTAATAGAATTGATCTCAAGAGATCACACTAGAAAAAAAGGTGATGGATATATTAATTATATTGATAGTGGTATTCATTTCAAAAGTATACATATACATAAACCTCAAGTTATATGCCTTAAAGAAGTACAATTTTTGTAAATTATACCTGAATAAAACTGAAGAAAGAAAAAAATATCACTCCTATCTCCCAAGTTCAGTGGGAGTGGAGATTTATTTATTTATTTACTTATCTATTTAGTGTGCTAGAACTCAAACCCTGTGACTTGTACATGCTAGTGTCACCCTTCCAATGTCCCCAGTCTGGGAGTGTGGAGCTCTATTTAGCAAACATGGATGGCCTAAACACATGGATCAGCTTTAGTCTTAATGTCCTCCAGTACTCTCCTACTGGCTCATTCCAGCAAGTAAAACTCAGCTCTCCTTTGTTTCAGCCAATCTTAATCCTCTCACATATTGACCCCTATTGCAAATGTTAGTTAAAGCCTTCTTTGCCTGTTTCACTTCATTGATTGCAATGTTTTGACAGAATTTTAAAGAAATTTTTTATGTGTTTCCACAAATTTTTAGAATTCCATTATGTGTTTGATAAGTTCCTTTTTCAAATTGCTACAATTTTATAAACCCATAAAGCCTTCAGTCTGGTTCTGAGAAGGAAAAAAAGATCTGATCTCATTTTGTCTTAACAGTTTTTGAAAAAGGGAAAGCTGCACAGGTCCAGGTGTGCAAGCCTTTCTGATTTATGCCCTAATTATAGCAAAGATTCTCATGAAGCATACAACTAAAAGCATTAGTGGTAAGATAACAAATAAGTGCCTTTGGAAAAGAATTAGCAGACAATAGGGAAGGGCAGTAAAGAAACTGTTGCAGTTGTCCAGGCTTAATGTATAATTGTCATCTCCTTCACTTATGAGGAGGGAGCCAGCCAGTCTGTGTTGGAGGTAATTAGTTTAGACAGAAACATTAGGAAAAGAGTTTTAAAATTATTATTATTTGTTCTTGTTGTTAGGTGCTGTAGAGTGGAGTCATGTCTGACTCATAGGAACCCTATGTATAGCAGAACGAAAGACTCCCGGATTCTGTGCCAGGCACAAGATTTTATTTATGTTTAAGCCATTGTTGCAGACACTGTGACAATCCATCTACTGGAGAGTTTTCCTTTTTTCATTGACCTGCCACTCTCCCAAACATGATGTTCTTATCCAGGGATTGATCTCTCCTGACTTGTTGTTGTTAGGTGCCATCGAGTCCAGTCCAACTCATAACAACCCTACATACAGCAGATGGAAACACTTCCCAATTCTGTGCCAGGCACATGATCTTATTTATGTTTAAGCCCATTGTTGCAGACATTGTGTCAATCCATCTGGTGGAGAGTTTTCCTCTTTTGCATTGACCTGCCACTCTCCCAGATATAATGTCTTTCTCTAGGGACTGATCTCTACTGACTACATGTCCAAAATATGTAAGATGCAGTCTAGCCATCCTTGCTTCCATGGAGCACTCTGGTTGTACTTCTAGAACGGATCTGTTGGTTCTTTTGGAAGTCCATGGTATATTCAGTAGATTTCTCCAGCACCATAATTCAAAAGCATCAATTCTTTTCCTGTCTTCCTTATTCAACGTCCAGCTTTCACAACCATATGACAAGACTGAAAATACCATGGAATGAGTCAGATACACCTTCATCTTCAATGTGACATCTTTGCCTTTCAATACTCTAAGGGATCTTTTACCACAGCTTTTCCTAGAGCAATGCGTCTTTTGATTTCTTGACTGGTGCTTCCAAGGGTGATAATTATAGAGCCAAGCAAAGCAAAATCTTGGACAACCTCAATCTTTTCTCCATTTATTGTGAAGTTGCATACTGACCCAGTGGTAAGGATTTTTGTTTTGTTGATGTTTAGTTGCAACCCATATTGAAGGCTATGATCTTTGATCTTCATCAGTAAATGATTTAAATCCTCTTCACTTGCAGCAAGCAGAGTTCTGCCATCTGCATAACACAGGTTGTTAATGAGTCTTCCTTCAATCTTGATGCCACGTTCTTCCTCATAAAGTCCAGCTTCTCTGATTATTTGCTTGGCGTATAAATTGAAGAGATAGGGTGAAAGTATACAGCCCTGATGCACACCTTTCTCAACTGGGCCCAGCATGGCCCAGCAAAACTTCTTTATTTAAAATGTAATTTCCTTTTACAGAATTAAATCCAAATTTTGAAAACATGATGACACAGAATATCTTTGCTAGCATAATGATAATGTCTTAAATATTACAGTAACACAACGTAAGAGCTTTTTCATTCAATTTCCCAGAACTCAGTAGAATTGATGAACTCCATTTTAGGGAAAGCCATTTTAGTCAGTATACATGTAGGTCATAAGTGGTAAAACCAGGACTAAAGCACAAATCCTCTGGTATAATTATGCCTTATATCTAACTCCCCATGCACCCATGTATTTTGCATTGCATTTTTGTAAGAATTTTAGGTTCTGGAATCTTATGTGATAAGTGAAGAGTCTATATAGCCAAGGCCAGGGCATGGAAGGATAACAATATCATTTCAAAACTATCAAGATCAGGATCAAAGAACCATTGTGATGCCAAACAGCTTTGGCAGTTTTCACAGAAATTATTCAACCCAACCAAACTTTTCTTATATTTAAGAAACAGTATTGAGAATCTTATACTAGCAATTTTGCTCTATATTAATATGAGCAAGTGCATTCACACATGAACAGATATAATTATGCACAAACATTATGGTCTTTAGAAATGAAGCCCTTGGTATTAGTCACATCATGATGCTATTAACCAAAAATATATTTTTTGGTATTTTTTTTCTTGTCCGACATATACTGGATTCATTAAATTTTAAGCCCTCTGAAAAGACAATCATGCTGTGGAATCTAATATAGTATACACTAATAGTAGTGATGCCAGTGTGAATGTTGATATTTAGATAAATATTTATTTTACAATATATGTGGGAAAGTTGCAAAGATAATCGATTCTCTGTATATTCTTTGTCCATTTTCCTTAACTGTTAATATTTTACACCATGATACATTTGTCAGAATTAATGATTCAGTTCTGATACATGATTATTAAGCTAACCTTTCTATTTACTAATATTTCATTTGTTTTTCATTTTATGTTCTAGGAGATTACCATATTACATTTCGTCATTGTGCATCCTTAGACTTTGCTAGGATATGACTGTTTCTCAGATTATCATTATTTTTTTTTGACCAACAAATTTGAGGAGTACTGGTGGAATGTTTTCTAGAATTTTCCTAGTTTGAGTTTGTCTAGTTTTTGTTTCCTTTTGTAATTCAAATTAAATTTATTTATATAATTGATATATAGGAACATGTGAATTATGTACATTAATGGTATATCATATGATGTTTCCATACATGTATACATTGTCAAGTTAAAGATATATGTGTCATCAAATAATTATCATTTCTTCATGGTCAGTATTTTCAAAATCCTTCCTTCTAGCTTTTAAAAATATACAGCATATTTTTTCTTCTTATGAACATACTGGGATTGTGAGGCTTTGGGGAGAAGACTAGAGAAATAAAAGATTATTCTCAAGGCATTATATAAAGGATGATGCTATCTATATGATGTGTTGCTGGTAAGGTTAAACGTGGTCAGCTGGCTAGGTAATTCTTTCTAGATGTCTATACTTAACCCTTTTACTACTATTGGGACACATATGTCAAAAAATGAGTGTGTATGAAGTTGACAGAAAATCAAGAAAGTGGTATTAAAAGGTATTTCAGACATTGTTGATAGTGGCTATTGTAATTTTATGGATTCTATACCAAGCAAACCCAGAAACAAGACAAATTGCTTCAATTTGTAGTTCCATTGGGAGAGAAAAGGATTGCCACAGGTAAAAGAGAATAGTGAGGTAAAACACAAGAGAGCCAGAGGAAGTCCTTCAAACATTGCAAAACTCATAATCAATGTGGGTATCATCTACCTATCCAAGGAACTATAAGAAGGAGATGCATTAGATATTCAAAAAGTAAAATTAAGATAAGAACAAAATCTACACAATGTACAATGTACCATTGCAGAATAATTGTTTTATACCTTATCACACATAAAATATATTATTATTGTACCTAACATTGATTTTTCTACCTATTGTTTCTTTTTGTATTTTCAAATGAATTGTTTGATGTACTGATTACATGCCATTTTTTAGTAGCAGATGATACATTTTTTCCTATGAGAGTTTTTTTTTTTAACATTCAGTGACATGCATCACTACCTGATGATTTCACTCATATTATACATTCCAATTATTTTGTCAATCATGTTCTTGTTTTGTTCATTATAATGAATAGTTTCTGGAGATGAAATACTTATTGACATATATTTTTATTTGAAATTGGTAGTCAAAGGGTTAGTAAAAGTTACCTCCCCTTATCCCTCTTTCCATACTATATTCTTTGGAAACATGCCACTATAAGTAGCTTACATTTAGAAAGTGGGGAGTTGTATTCTACATTTTTTCTTGGTAAGATGATCTACAAAATTATTTGGAATTTTTCCATATGAAAGATGTGTCTACTCTCCTCCATTTCTTTACTAACTCAGCTATTTCTTTATATCAGCATGGACATGTGGATATTTATTTTATACTTTGGGTTGTAATCCAGTACTCTTTTATTTATTTTATTCCTCATTTTTTTCCAGCTGTGGCTATTGGGCACTCATTCAGTTAGATCCCCCCCTCTCTTAGTACTGGGGATTAAGTACCCTACCACTGAGCTATGTCCCCAGCCTATTATTATTATTATTATTATTATTATTATTATTATTATTATTATATTTTGAGACAAAGTGTTGCTAAATTGCCCAGGCTGGCCTTGAAGTCACTATAAGCCTAGTCTGGCCTCCAACCTGTAATCCTCCTGCCTCAACCTTTCAAGTAGGTGGGATTACAGGCAGGAACCACCACACACGGCATTGGGTCTGGTGTCTCTTTGATATATCCCTCTGTTTTATATTTTAAATACTTCCTTACTTTCTGATACCACAAGATGTTCCAGGTCAACTTAGTATACTTCTTGTCCCAGTCCTTGAACCAGCCATTTCTGCAAGGAAGCTTGGTGTGTTTTAATGAAGAGTGCTATGAGAGCCCAAGACCCAGCCACTGGTACTCTCATATTAAGTATAAGTGCTACTTACATGCCATTTTAGCAGATAGAGCTAGGGCATCTGTGTTGGCATAGAACCTCTGTATACATGCATGTCTATAATTTTTTCTAGGGAAAAGGACATGGCAATCCACTCCTAAAGTAATTTCCAAGCAATCAACCATTGAAAACCCTACGAGGGTCGCTATGAGTCAGACTCAACTTGACGTCACCTATATGCTACCACAAATTATAATTTGTTTTCTATCTGCATATCTGTATTTTTATTAGGTATGGGTTCATATTAATGTCTCAAACTCTAATGTATTACTACAGAGTCCTGTGCAACGTCCCTTCCCTTGCTCATCTCTAACCTCACACACTGGCAGTAAGAATCTATTTCTCATCATCCACCAATCATGTGCTTCTTTATTTAATTTGCATGAATATGTACAGTGGATTCAGTACAGTTAACCATTGTCCCTTAGACAAATAACTTCACCAAAAGTTTTATAATGTTTATGCATAATTCTTTTTACCTTTACTCTTATGTTGTTGTTGTTAGGTGCCATTGTGTTAGGTCCAACTTGTAGTGACCCTATGTACAAAATAACAAAACACTACCCAACACTGTACCATGCCCAGCACTGTGTCACTGCTTCTCTGCTCTTTATGGTGTTTTCAATGGCAGATTGCTTTGAGACTAGGCTGCCAGGTTCTTCTTCCATTTTTGTGTTGCTGGGCATCAAACCAAGGGCATTAGAGTATGCAGAGCAAGTACTCTACCAACTGAGCTAAACTTCAGTGTATAGCTTCTAATTGTTTTCAAATGCCTGCAGCTGTAGCACTATGGCTTCCGATCCCATCATATCTCGGAAACTAAGCAGAGTCAGACCTGATTAGTACTTGGATTGGGAGACCACTTAGGAACACCAGGTGCTGTAGGCTTGGGAGAAGGACCTGAAAACCCAGTCCTCCAAAACAATAAATCATTGAAAATCTTATAAATAACAGAGAAGCAGTAACAATACTCTCCTCATGTTGTACATAGGGTCGCTATTAGTCAGACACCAACTCAACAGCACCTAACAACAACAATTGTTCTCAAAGTAATTTGAATTAGCTCTTCTTTTTCCTCATCCACTTTGGTGAGTCAGTGTTATGTAGTTATAACACAGTTTGATTGTTTTATCACATATTTTTTATTCTATTTTATTTTTGTCTTTTATTCTCTTTTGATGCTGGAGATCACACTCATGGCTTTGCACATGGTAAGCAAGTGTGCTACTACTTAGCTACCTCCTCAGCCCTGTCTCCTGCTTTATATTTTTAATGTGTATATATGAAGTGTCATTCTTTGTGATTTAAAACTAAGTGAGTTTTGGTATATGGAACAACTAAAATTTTTGAAGCTCTGTATTAAATCTGAATAAGAAAGTATGTAAAATTTAATGAGTAGATGTGAAATCAATGGACCAGACTTGATGGCATCTAACAACAACAACAGATGTGAAATGATGCTTAGACTGTAAGCTGTGAGAGGGCTGAGATTCATCTTCTCCACCAATAGAATTCTGCATTTAATATATTTCGTGGTTTATACTGGGTGCCAAGAAATGTGTTACTAACATGTTTCTTGATGCCCAGAAATTTTTATATACCATTCCTTTAAACCATTCCTCGTTTAGATAATTGTTATTGTAGAGAGAGGGCTGTGCTATACACACTGATACTCATGCCTTCTTTCACAATTTTATACTGGAAAATCAAAATTATTTTTAAAATTTTGCCTTGGTATGTATGCTTTGCAAGTTTAAGCATACTTATCTCCTTTTCTTTTCCCACACTATGTATTTGGTGTCTCTGTTTCCACCTAACAAGTGCTATTGTCTCTATTAACTTCTTCACAAATTTCCACCATTTGTTTCAGAATTCAATTCCATTAGTCATTTATTCTATTCTTGGAGAGATTAAATTGTTGCCTCACAAGGTAAAACTGCCTTTAGCTTAAAAAATGTAGATACCTAGGGAAGAGATATTCCTAGTGCTACTCTATCTTGCCTGAGGGCCCACTATAATTTCCATCATAGTCATAATAATATCAATGTTGCAAACATTATTCTTTACAATTTACAAAGCACAGTACAATTTCATTTGATCATCACAATGAATCTAGAAGTAAGCAATAAATTCATTTTTGTAGTTGAGTTTCAGAGAAGTGAAAGTTTGTTCACAGGAACACAGTTCTTTAATCTTTAAATTATGTGCTTTTGTTTTATTTTGACACAATTTGAGACAGGGACATTGCATCAATTATTTTAAAATCTATATATATTAAAAATCTAAAAATGTAGAGAGTTCTTCTGGACAGTCTCAGAGTAAGTTGCAGCTATAATGCTCCTTTGCTAGTGTACACCTCAATGTGCATTTCCCAAAAATATTTATATTCTCTTATATAACTGCAGTTCAAAACCAAGAAATTAACACTGGTGCAATCCTATTGTCTAATTCATAGTTGATACAGACTTTTAAAAACATTTCTCCTTTTCTTTTGCTTATAACATTTCCCTCATCTAGCCAGGCAGGCTATTCCCACAAACTATCCTTTGTTACCCTTTACTCTTACATCTTGTCCATGGTCTCTCTAGTTTGATTTCACTGTTAAGCTCATTACTAAAGACTTGGTTCTTTCTTTTGTCCTTCCTCAACAATTGTCTGTTTGTCAGTATGCATGCTTTCTCCTTCACACATTCTAATTCCCAATCTAACCTCATCTGCAGTTGATGATTTCTAAAGCATGATATGAACAGTGTTCTGATAGGCTCTCGAGTTTGTTTATTATCCATTCTTCAACGTGTATGAAGATCTGGAATTTAAGCTGCATATTTGTGCTCAATTCATATCAATTAGTAGTGTTTTCTTATGTGAATCTTTGACCACCTCCTCAACTTTTCTTTGCAAAGAGACTAGACTTAGCGTAGACTCACATGTTTACCTGGAAGTATTTTCCCAACTGAGTGTAAATTCAGTTTCAGTCCCTTATTATTAAACAATCTACCTTTGGAATAATACTTTTCCCATACAAAGCTTATTGTCAAGAAATGGAATGTATCAGCTTGGTAGTTTGAATCATAATTTGGAAATGCACATATTCAAATTTTCATTTTCATGCCCAGTGTTTTTATTCATATGTATCTTTTCTTTCCAAAGTGCCTACTGCCAGTAAGAACAATGACTGAAACAGCACCTGTGAATATTTGTCTTTATTAATTGCCAAAAAATTTATAATCTCTTAAAAATGCCTTTTATTTTATTTCTTACTCAAATGTTAAAGATAACAAACAATTGATAAAATTTTAAAATCTCAAAAAGTTTTTATACTAAACACACACATCTGTTGTTGTTGTTGTTAGGTGCTGTTGAGTCGGTATCCGACTCATAGCGACCCTCTGTACAACAGGGGGAACACTACTGTCAGTGCTTCTCTGCTGTTCGTAAGATTTTCAGTGGCAGATTGATTTTTGGGAGGGGTTGCCAGGTCCTTCTCCCAAGCCTACAGCTTCTGGTGTTCCCAGGCGGTCTCCCATCCAGGTACTAACCAGGCCCGACCCTGCTTAGCTTCCGAGATCTGACGGGTTCGGATGCCACAGGGCTATAGCTGCAGGCAAAACACACACATCTAGAAAGATAATATACCTATGGGTTGACTACGTAGGATATTCATTCATTCACTCATTCATGTGTTCAAAAACTGCTTGGATTGTCAAATCCAGATATTTGCCTGACACTTCGAAAAGTATGTTGTTGGTGTTGTTAGGTGCCAGTATAGTACAGGGCTAAATAAGACATGTACAGGGTCTCCCTCCTTGAGCTCGTATTATGGTCAAAGCTTCAGACAACAAAGAAATAGGAAAACAAGCAAGTAAAGACATTGGCATATGCAACAATTGAAATTAATGATGTGGCAAGGTAGAAAGTGACTTGTGAGGAGGTCCTCTTTAGGTAGAATGGGAGAGAGAGTCCTTTCTGATCTGATAAAAAAATATATCTGCAGAAGAAACCAAATATGAAAGACTTAAAAACAAGTCTGCCATTTCCAAATACGGGCTGCAAAGACGTGTAGGTATGGTAATTGGATCAGATTAAGAAATGTTCATCTTTTACTAACATTATGAGGATTGTAGTGAAGATATTATGGATAGTCTGAAAAGCTTGTACTCCTGATTGGATAAAGAAGGATATGAAATAATTAGGGTCTTATTCTGACGAGAAACTCAAAATGAGATCAGTCTGATATTCTCCAATAATTTTCTCAGTGAATTAGTTCTGGTAATTTCTTCCTCTTCACAGTCCCATGGTGGCATGGGTGGTCGCTTTGTTGTTTGCTATGAAAGAAGAAATTGACTATCAAAAATGACTTGAGGGCTACAAACACATGCACTCTTTTCCACAATGTCTAGAGAATTTCTTTATCATCCCAACTGTCTAAAAAGACAGGCATCTCCTTAACTGGAGTCTGATCTTCACTTTGTACAAATCTCTGCCCATGCTTAGAGCCTTCTTCTCTTCCTCTTTCATCAAATTTCTCAGGTTTGTATTCTAGTCCACTAACCAGCTTTGTGCCTATGGAAAAGATGTGCAACTTGTTTGTACTTCAGCTTTTTCAACTTTAGAAACACTGCTAATAATAGTTTTTACAGTTCATGCTGTCTTCAGCGGTCACCCAGATAATATTTTTAATGCAATTAACATAGTTCCTAGAAACTAATAAATATTCAATATATGTTAGCTACTATTTTTATCATGAGCATCATGTACTTCTTAGGTTCCACCCTGCCCAGAAGTGCCAATCACTTGTTAAATGGTGACTAAATTTCCAGTTCCTCTGATATTACTCAAGAGCTTTCAGTCTGCCATCTTCTGTGTTTGAATCAGTATCTCCATTATCCATTTCTTCCACCCTTCTTAATCTATCTGAAGTGATGAGACATGAACCACTTGTTTGAGGGCTTCATTGTTTAAACTAAGATGTTTCTAAAAATATTACACTATTTTTTCAGAGGGTCCAACTTCTAACAGCACAATAAATAAGAGCATTCAAAGCATTACAGATGGTGATCATATGCATCATTTTAGCCTATGGAATATAAAAGTATTTGAAGGAATAAGAATATAATACAATTCTAATGATTGGCAGAAAATATTTTAAAATATCTGTATAGTGTCAGAAAATAAAGAAAGACTGGTTTCAGCAGTTATAATCCTTAATATCAGACATGATGGAAATATTTGTAGACATGTTTTAGGAAAGAACAATGTGCTGGAAATGTATTCAAATCTGAATTTCTGGAGGAAACAAACTGCATTTAACAATAACAATGAAAGGAATAGGCTAATTTTCAGCTAAGATTAAGAAGAATTATAAATAAAATTGTATGGAAATAGACACAAACTAAAAATTGAAATTAATGGTATTATTTATGTAATTTATCTGTTATACACAAATACCATGTTATGACTGCCTATGTTGTTAGGTGTCATCGAGCTGGGTCTGACTCATAGCACCCTATGTACAACTGAAGGAAACACTACGGGGCACTGTACCATGACTGGCACTATTGCAGTGCTTCTCTGCTATTCATAGAGTTTTTCAATGGTGGATTGTTTCAGGAGTGGATTGCCAAGTCCTTATCCCTAGCCTGCAGCGCCTAGTATTTCCAGGTGGTTTCCTGTCTAAAGACTAACTAGGCCAACTCTGCTTAGTTTCCAAGATCAGGCAGGATTGGATGCCAGGGTGCTATGGCTGCAGACTCTGACTGCCTATATGCAGCCAAATATAAAGAATACAAGCTGACATTTCTTTTTTTGTTTTTTTCATGAACCACAGTTAACTGTCATGGCTTCTTGCCAAGTATTTAAAATTATCATTGTTTAGCCAGCATTGAACACCCACTGCCATTGTCAATTATTCATATGTTGGCTTAGTTGCTATTGTCTTGTACTTTATACTTTGGTTTGACAAGGAAATGAATAAAATGGAGAAAAATAATAGTAACAATTTATCACTTAAGGCACTATAGATCACTAAATCAATCACAAAGTCCCTGCATCTGAAAAATGCCTATTTCAAAGATTCAGTACTGTGGAGACATTTAGAAGGATAGAAGAATAGATGGGCAGCAGATTAGATACAGATATATAATTATTTTTAAAGTCTTGGTGAATGGAAATAAAAACTAAGTAAGATGAAGTTACACAATAAAAACTAATTTAGACTTAACCTTGCATTTAAGTCACAATTCCTATTCTCAGAATGTAGAGGAGGTTTTGGTTCAGTTAGAATTCAAATTCACAAAAGCAAGAGGCTTCACTCAGGACCAGGTTTATTTAAGGACAGGGAAGGAAAGAGAACATAATCTAGCATGCATAGTAACAGCATGCTGTGGTGGAGTGATGACTGCCAGGAACGGCTTCTGCAATCACACAGCTACACAAATATACATAGCTATAAGGCTGGATAACTATGGAGAACCATCAGCTCTGATTTCTCTTTGGCTGCATATATTGCTAGACACAATGTCCACTAAATATTATTTTCTCCCATATGTCTGGGAAGTTGCTCTTTATCAACTACAGGATATTTAAAGTTATCTTGACAATGGGTCAACAATGAGGTATCTGCCCTGCACATAATATTCATTCTCTTGCTTTCTTTGATCCTATACGTTATGGTTGCAAGAAAATTCATTCACATCCTCATCCCAGAGGCAAGAAGAAAAAACCCTCAAACCAGCTACCAAACCTTCCTTCTAAAATCTAAAGTCAGCCACTAATGATTATAATACAATTTACCTTTACTTTATTAATATTATAGGATTATTATAAAAATAACTATCATCGATGTATAGGAAGTATTACGCTAATATTTTAATGTATTGTTGTGGTTGTTGTTAGGTGCCATCAAGTTGGGGTCCAATTCATAGGGACCCTGTGTACAACAGATGAAACACTATTGTCAGTGCTTCTCTGCTATTCATAGGGTTTTCAATAGTGGATTGTTTTTTGGGAGTGGGTTGCTGGTTCTTCCAAGCCTACAGCACCTGGTATTCCCAGGCAGTCTCCCATCCAGGTACTAACCAGGTCCCACCCTACTTAGTTTCCTAGATCTGATGAGATTGGACACCACAACAGTATGGAGGGAGGCAATATTTAAGGTACTGTTGTTAGGTGCCGTTAAGTTGAGTCCGACTCATAGCGACCTTATGTACAGCAGATCGAAACACTTGCCGATTCTGTGCCAGGAAAACGATCTTATTTATGTTTAAGCCCATTGTTGCAGGCACTGTGTCAATCCATCTGGTGGAGGGTTTTCCTCTTTTGTGTTGACCTGCCACTCTCCCAAACATGATGTCCTTCTGCAGGGATTGATCTCTCCTGACTACATGTCCGAAATATGTAAGACGCAGTCAGGCCATTCTTACTTCCAAGGAGGACTCTGGTTGCACTTCTTCTAGGACAGATTTGTTGGTTTTTTGGCAGTCCATGGTATATTCAATAGACGTCTCCAGCACTACAATTCAAAAGCATCAATTCTTTTTCTGTCTCTCTTGTTCAATGTCCAGCTTTCACAACCATATAATGAGACTGAAAATACCATGGCATGAGTCAGATACACCTTTGTCTTCATTGTGACATCTTTGCTTTTGTAATATGTCTTTCTCACCTGTCTGGAAACTATCAGAAAGGCTATTGGAAGATGTTCATCTCTTTTTTACCTTACTAAGAACGCAGAGTAGAAAAGAGATTAACATTGTTTAAAAATATCATAGGCTAATGAAAACACTGTCAACTAGGGCAAAAGATTGTGATTGAGATATACAATAGACGAATAAATTGAGACAAGGAAGAAAGCTGAGGGTGGGATGTTTTCTTTGGAAAATTAGCATATTCAAAAACGCCTCTGTATACTGGGGGATTAGAAGACATACAGATGCCCAGAGCAGATGTGAAAAGACCCTAAACTTTCACCTATAGCTTATTTTTCAGCTCAGTACAAAGTAAGTGCCCCAGTATAAGGCCAATCTGCAAAGACTGAGAGAGATAATTAGGAGATAACTGGATTTCCATAAGCAAATGTTTGAATTTGGTCCCTATGTCACACCATATACTAAAATTAATTCAAAGTGAGGCAGTAATCTAAACATAAGAGTTAAAATTACAAAACTCTAGAAGAAAACAAATGTAAATATTCATTACCTTGAATTGGCAATGGATTCTTGAATATGACATTGGAAGCTTGAGAAACAAAACAAAACAAAGCAAAAAATTAGATAAATTATACCTCATCAAAATTTTCAAAATTTGTATATCAAAAGATAAAGTTAAGAAAGTGAAAAAAAAATCTCAGGAATGGTGGGGTGAGGGATAGATTGCAAACCAGAGAGCTGACAAAAGTTTGTTGTTAGGTGCCACTGAGTAGGGTCTGAGGCACAGTGACCCTCATAGGAGTTTCAATGGCTGATTGTTTCAACATTGCTTTGGGAGTAGATTGTCATACTTTTCCCACCAAAAGTTTAACATACAGAATATACAAACAGCTTCTATAACTCCACAGCAAAAAGATAAAAAACCCCAATTTTTAAAAAAATAAAAGACTTGAATATGAATAGACATTTTCTTCAAACATGATGTTCAAATTGGTAATAAATGCAGGAAAAGATATTGAACATTAATCATAAAGGAAATGTAAGTCACAACCATAATGAGATACCATTTCATATATTTTAGCTATTATCAAAAAATCAAAAAATGACAAGTACGAGGATGTAGAGAAATTGAAAACTATGTAATTGGTAGTGGGAATGTCAATTGGTATTGGTTTAAAAAATCTTTAACTTTCATTTTTCATTTCAAAATCAAGTCACTTACTTTTAGCTATCTTATAAAAACTTCATAGGAATGTATATAGATAGATAGGTGGATTAGAACCCAAAGAGATAAGAATCGTGCTCAAATCTAATCACACATTAGAGAAAGAATCAAACTAGAGGGTTTTCCCAATTGTCTTCCTATTATAACTCTATCATCATTCTCTGTCAATTTTTGAAGGATGCAGTATTTTTATTTATTTATTAGTTGTTATTGTTATTATTATTATTTTTATTATTATTATTAAGATTCTTGGGAGTTGAACCCAGGGCTTGGCACCTATTTAGCAAGTGCTCTAACACTGGGCTGCTCTCCTAGTTCATTTTTATTTATTTATTTATTTATTTATTTATTTATTTATTTTATTTTTTGCAGTACTGAGGGTTGAACCCACGGCCTTGCGCTTGCATGCTTTGCAAGTGCTGGACCACTGAGCTGCGCCCCCAACCCATTTTTTTTAACTTTTTTTTGAGACAGGGTCTCGCTAAGTCATGCAGACTTCCTTTGGTCTCGAACTTGCACCCTTCCTGCCTCTGCCTCCCAAGCTGCTGGGATTACAGGTGTGCGCCACCACGCCTGGCCTTTTATTTGTTTTTGTTTTTTTTTTTCTTTATTTTGAGTCAGTGTTTCATTGAGTTATTCAGACTGCCTCTGGTCTGGAACTCATGATCCTCCTGCCTCCACCTTCCGATTGGCTTGGATTAGAGGCATGAGCCACTGTGCCAGGCTGGATGCAATATTTTTAACTGCAATGGTCATCACTGTCATTTTACACCTTTGCAGTGTCTGAAGTACATAGATGCTCTGTAGACTTTTCTTGAATGGATAAATTGTTGTCATTGTTAGGTGCTGTGGAGCAGTGTCTGACTCATAGCCGCCCTCATGGAGTTTTCAATGGCTGATTGTTTCGGAATTGCCTCCAGAGTGCTTTGCCACGTCCTTCTCCCATTTTTGTGATGTTGAAAATTGAACCCAGGACCTCAGAGACTGCTGCAGAGCGGCACTCTACCAACAAGCTAAATCCCAGCCCCAAATGCATAAATTAAGAAATCATAATTTGGAACCTGGCTGCTGTGGTGCATACCTGTTATTCCCACGATTTGAGAGTGGAGACAGGAAGATTATGATTTTGAGGCCAGAGGCAGCCTGCACAATTTATGAGACCCTGTCTCAAGATAAAAAAATTTTAAAAAGTGGCTGGGAGTGCAGCTCAGTGGTGGAGCTATCATCATGTGCAAGGCCTTGGGTTTGACACTTCCACACTCCATATTGAAAAAAAGGAAAGAAAAATAAAAAGAAAAAATCATAATTTGATACACTCTTTTTGGTGGTTTAATAACAGTGTGACTGAAGAACAAGAAGAATAATAAGCCAGGTAGCTTAAATCAGACCATAGTTCAACCACGGAACTATAGAGTTTAAGTCTCTAGAGAGAGGGAAGTAATCCCCATCCACGGTGGCAATTGAATTGGTTCCATAAGTACAGAGCAAATAGAACCATCTTGAATAGTCAAGAAAATAGCTGTAACTGAAGAGAATAAAAGGAAGAAGTAGATGTTTTGAACATTTAACTATGTTTTTATAATATTTTCCACTAAATAAATTCCATAATACTAATGTCACCAGAATGTATAATAATTAGCCTTGAACTTAAAATCATCCTCAAAATTTGCTTAACACATATTCTTCTTTTTCCTTTTCTTCTTTTCTTTTCTTTTCTTTTTTTCTTTCTTTCTTTCTTTCTTTCTTTTTTTTTTTTGTGGTACTGGAGAGTAAACCCAGGGCCCTGTGCTTGTGTGCTTTGCAAGTGCTGGAGCACTGAGCTGCACCCTCAGACCATTTTTTTAAATTTTTTTTTACTTTTTTGAGACAAGGTCTCGCTAAATTACACAGACTATCTGTCTTGAACTTGTGATCTTCCTGCCACTGCCTCCCAAGTCGCTGGGATCATAGGTGTACACTACCATGCCCAGCTAACACATGTTATTCCAATAAAAATGATCAATAAGACAAATCTCTTTTGTTATTTTCTTTTAGTAAAAGAAACTGCCAAAAATCAATGTGAAAAACACTTTCTATGTCCCAGGAAAAGCCACTTCTGTGGTGCCTCTTGGTTAAAGAAATGCAAACCAAGAACAAATGGCTTCTTTTGGAAAAAAAAATTATAGTAGAAATGTAAGTTTGGCTTATTAAATATTTTTGAATCCACTGAGAAGAATTTGGGTGAGTATAAGGAGCCATGTGTGTTCCATGGGAACACACGGTGGAACACATGGGTGAGTATAAGGAGCCATGGGAAAGAAGAATCACAGAAATTCAATGTTTTTCACCCCCAATTTGAAAGTTAAGGAGAACGGTGGCAATGAACTTGTGTGGTCATAAGCAAAGTTTTCTAGCAAAAAAAGATTCCAAGAAGGAATTAATTCACCATGACAAGAAAGAACATCTAGCCTTGTGATCTGGGTCTAATCCAAACGACTGTAGGTAGGCTTGATTTGACCCAGGCATGGAATTAAATTTGCAAACTAGTGCAATGCCATCTGCCTGGTATGTGGTAGTGCTTTGCAATGTAATTCAACATGTATACTTAAAATAAATAAACCCAAATCTTGGATCTCAGCAGTAATCTGAAACAGTCTGGATCACCTGAACAGGGCAAGAACTCTTATATTATGTAGGGGTGATGATTATAATTACCTGCTGTGGCAATTGACTCAAAAATATTAGGGGACTGATGAAACATTCTAGTTCTCTTGCTTCACTTTGTTATTGTAAATATGACTGGAGGCCCTCAAAGAATTGTAAGTGACAAATACCTATGATAACTGGACAATTCAAGGAATAGAGATATGCCTTGAGACAGAAAGTTTGGATTTTCTTGTTTAAGGAAAAATAAAAATTGCTGGTGAATGCATAAGTAATTGAACAAATGAAAGAAGTATGGTCACATTTGCATACTGGATTGATTATTCAGTCCCATTATGCACATTACTACTTTTAACCAGCTGTGAAAGTATCTTCCTGATGTTTTGCTATTGCCCAATTTAAAATGAGATCTCTAAATGATACTGATGAGATTAAATATAAATAAATCAAATTTTTATATACTTAATATAAAACATACCTCAAGACATAAGGGTTGAGGTTTAACTCGGTAGAGTGCTGCTCTGTGATCTCTGAGGCTCTGGGTTCAATCCCCAGCACCACAAAAATGGGACAAAAACCTGGCAGCACACTCCTGAAACAATCCCAGAACACTCAGCCATTGAAAACCTTATGAACGGCAGAGAAGCACTGATATAGTGCGGGGCATAGCACAGTGTCAGAGAGTGTTTTGTTTGCTCTAGATAGGGTCACTATGTGTCAAACCAACTCAAGGACATCTAACAAGAACAAAAGACATTATGAAGATTAATAGGAACTGGCCACTGTGGTACATGCCTGTTACCCCAGCGCTCAGGAAGCTGAAGCAGGAAGATTGTGAGTTTGAGGCCATCCTGGGCTACATAGAAAGTTCCTATCTCAAAACACTAAAAGTAAATACATAAATAAATAAACAGAAAACTGAATATATTAATAATATTAATAATTTTAAGATCAATATACTCATTTAATATATGGAAATTGCACAACCAGTTTAGTGAGCAAATGACTTAAAATAATACCAAGATTCTGTGCATCACTGAAACAAATCTCTAAGACATTCAATTTTTGTTTTTGTTGTTGTGGTGGTGGTGTTTGGGACAGAACCCAGGACCTCACACATACTTTGCCAGCACTCTGCCACTGAGTTGCACTCTCAGTGCATTTTTTATTTTTTAAATTGAGATTGTCTCGCTAAATTACACAGGCTCCCTATGCCTTGAACTTGCAGTCCTCCTACCTCTGCCTCCCTAGTTGCTGGGATTACAGGCCTGTGCCACTACACCCAGCTGACAATCAACTTATAAGAGAAAAAGTTTATTTGGATTCACAGTTTGGGAGGTGACAGGGCATAATCATCCCTATTTGGGTTGGACATTAGGCAGCATGTTGAAGTATGGTGGTAGGGCCAATGGGCTCACTTCACAACCAAGGAGCAGAAAAGACCAAGGTGCCAGAGTCTGACAATAAATATACTTAGAAGGCATCCTCTTTCCTGCTGCAATGATCCAGGATCTCCTGCCACACTCCCCCAGTTGAGGACCAATCTTTAACATGTGCACCTTTGAGGGACACTTATCCAAACCATAACAAATAGCAGTTTGCACATATCAATTTGGCCAAGATTTATTAGATAAATTCTCAAGGCAATGATGTAGGTACTCCATCCACTGCTGGTTAAAATAAAGCTTGATCCAACATGTTGGGAAAGGAATTTAAACAATGAACAGATAGCATAATTTTTAAAAGAGTTCATAGTCTTTAATCCCAGAATGTCCTAACTAAGAGAATCTCTGACAGAAATAAACGTTTGCCCAGAAAGTTTATACAACTTCACTTGCTAAACCTATACTCATAATTGGAAAAAGAAAAATAATAAACAAGTAAAAGCTAGAATTCAAAGTCCAACAATGTTGTTGCTGTTATTAGGTGCCATTGAGTTGGTATCCAACTCATAGTGACCCTACATACAACAGGCAAAACAGTATTGTCAGTGCTTCTCTGCTATTCATAGGGTTTTCAATGGCAAATTGATTTTTGGGAGTGGGTTGCCAGGTCCTTCTCCCAAGCTTACAGCACCTGGTATTCCCAGGTAGTCTCCCATCTAAGTACTAACCAGGCCCAACCCTGCTTAGCTTCTGGGTTCTGACAGGATCAGGCGTCACAGGGCTACGGCTGCAGGCAGTCCAACAATAGAGATTGTTTAAATCAGGTATTGTACGGACATAACTTGTATAATTATATAGCACTAACGGGGCTGAGATTTAGCTCAGTTGGTAGAACACTGCTCTGCAGTTTCTGAGGTCCCGAGTTTGATTCTTAGCACCACAAAAATGGGGGAAGGATGTGGCAATCCACTCCCAAGGCAATCCCAAAACAATTAGCCATTGACAACCCTGTGAGGGTCACTACGAGTCAGACACAACTTCACTGCACCTAACAATAATAACAACAACAATATTGTTAGGTGCTGTTGAGTGGTATCTGACTCAAAGAGACCCTATGTACAATAGAATGAAACACTTCCCAACACCATGCCATAGCTTTTATGTTTGAGTTCATTGTTGTAACCACTGTGTTTCTTCTCATTTTGAGTTGTGCAACATTAGCAAAAGGAGGTCCCTGAGGATTTACTCCATTCCCATTATTAAGATCAATTCTACTTTGAGGGTCCAATTCTTCCTTAGTTGTTTCTTGAATGCCTTCCAGCCTAGGGTACTCATTTTCTAGTACTATATTTGTCAGTGATTCTCTGCTATTCACAGGGTTTTCAATGGCTAATTGTTTCGGGAGTAGGTTAGCCATGGCCTTCTCCCTAGTCTGTCTTAGTCTGGGGGCTCAGCTGAAACCTGCCCACCATCGGTGGCCCTGCTGGTGTCTGCGTTACTGGTGGCATAACTTTCAGCATCATAGCAACATGCAATCCCCCAAAACAACAAACTGATAGAAATGTGGGGGATATAGCATTAATAGCAGTTCTTTTGAAGGTTAAATGAATAAGCATTATTATTATGTAAAAAATGGAAAATGTAAAACCATACTGAGTATGAACTAAAATTATTCAGTAAAAATACATGTTGATCAATAGTTCTTTATTTTATGTATTCATCCCCTCCATAGAACAAAATAGAAAAAATATACATTTATATGTAAGTAATGTCTACATATCTGGATGTTAGAATTATGTGCAGTATTATTTTTCTCAATATTTTATATTTCCAAATATTTATATTTTCTACAGAGACTATATGATTTTCTCTATCAAAAAATGAAAGTGAATACAATTTTATGAAAAGAAATAGGCAGCAATTACAAATTTATATCAGGGTTTGGTTCATAACCATAAAAGCTGCCAGTTATTTTGACTTTGATTATTTAACAAATCCTAGGTTTGATAGTCAAAGCCATGGCTTTAGTTTTCAAAACAGTATCCAGACTGTTAAGTAAGTTAAACAGAAACTGACTGCTTTTCTTTGCCAAAAAGTAAAACTATTTGTAAGTGGCAACTTGCAATGCTAAGTTACTGGTAGCACTTATCCTTTTGAAATAACGCACCAAATATGTCCAGAGCCATACATCTGTGGTTTATGATAAATTAAATGTCACCACTAGTTTTTTTTATTAGAAATTTTTAATGTACATCATAATGTGATTCATTTTGACATGCTTTTCGTTGTGACAATTTTCATATATGCAATTTGATAAGCATTATTCATATAGGTTAATTTTTGTAAAGGATCCATACTGCAACATGTTCCTCCTTAGAAATGGTCCTGTGGCTCTTGTTCTGCCATTGTATGTCAACCGGATGAGCATATCCTGAAACAGCAGGAGTTCACATTTCCAGGTTTTGGCAGATTGTTGATTTCTCAGCAAGAGAGATAGCGCCTTCAGTAATAGCTATGAAGAATTCACGCTGAGAGGAAAGAGTATCTGCAGTTCTCTAAACACCTCTCGCCTTCCATTCTGTGGACTATTATTTTATTTCAGCTATTGTTACTAAAACAAAAAAAGCCCTAAATCATAGACAATAAATATACATGTTACAATTGAATTTGCATTATACTTCATGTACATATGACTATTAAATGTTGTTGTTGTTAGACGTTGTCAGTCAGGTCCAACTCATAGTGACCTTCATAGGGTTTTCAATGGCTGATTGTTTCACAGGTTTAGTAAAATGCTTTTAAAGTATAAATCTCAAAAGTAAAAAGCAGGTCATTTTCCATACACATATGAGTGCACACACATATATACATTAAGAGAACATTATTCAAAGCTACAAAATTGCTTGGGAGATTTTTAATTAGTGATGAATATTATGAAAACATCCCTTACCACCTGCTTACCAATTTATAAGAAAGAGCATGTACATAATAAAGACAAACTGGTGTAGCTCATTGATCTTTATATTCTTAACACAAACTCACTTATGCCCTCCAATTCTATGATCTTTGTGATAATTTTCATTTTAGGTGATTGTCTCAAATATAATTGTCTATCTACTTACCTATAGAATTGTGCACTTTAGCATATCTTGAATTATTTTGGTGGCAACTTTTTAAGAGTTTATTTTTTTCTTCAATAAGTTGTCCTATAAATAATGGTGCAATCTGTTATGGTGTAATCTATATTATTGGCAGAATTCTTCCTGTTTATGCCTTAAATATTGCTAAAAATACATTCCACTTTTTCATATGGGGAAAATAATCTTTGAATCTCTTAGGATATAATTTACAAATATAAACACTGAAGTTTGTAATGTAGAAAAATGGGCTTATTAATATTTCAAAATTATAAGAACTACATTAATGCAATATATCCTGTCACACAAATGATTATTTCTGCCTTAACAGGCTTCTTTTTAATGTTTTTATAAAATTTCCCATTGCTTCAACTTGAGTCTTCATTTGTAACACAGTATCTAAACTAATGATATCTGTCAATACATTTTTAGTATTGAACAATAAATACCACATATTGAATTTAATTTTATTAATTTTGGCTATTGATTTCATAAATTATAGAAAAATTAAAACACCATACATTTATCAGTTAAAGTGTTGTTGGTGTTAGGTACCACTGAGTCAGGCCTGACTCAGAGCGACCGCATGTACAACAGAACAAAACACTCTCTTGACACCATGCCATGCCTGGTGCTATATCAGTGCTTCTCTGCTACTCGTAGGGCTTTCAATGGCAGATTGTTTTGGGATTGTTTTGGGGGTGGGCTATTGGGTCCTGCTCTCTTTTTTGCAGTGTTGGGGACCAAACCCAGGGCCTCAGAGAGTGCAGCACAGCACTCTACAAAGTGAGCTAAACCTCAGCCCAACAACTCAAGTCTAAAATGCAAATCAGGATAGTTGGTAAATTTTAACAAGTGCACATACAATAAATTAGTTCTTCCTTTTAGTGTTATTGCCTTAAAGTTTTAACCAATGATGGGAATGATTCCTCTAAGTGGAGACATTTTAATAGTTATATATTTGCTATCTAAGACTATGGATATTTTACTATATTTGCATTGATTTTAGCTAATAAGAATTGAAATACTCTCCCCCTACACATGATATGGATGAATCCAATCCATCTCTTTTTTTCCCATTAAAGTTACTCTGTTTTGCCCTTGAAAGATTATGAACCAGGTTTATAGTGTAATCTCTAAAAAGATATTAATGTTTCTCTTTGCCAGTCATTTTCAAACTATGTTCTTTGAAGCCAGAAAAGTCAGTAAGAGATGTTTGAGAGGCTTCTGTGGAGTGTGAGGGGGTGGCAGAGAGGATGTACCCTTACGAGCTAGCACCAGCAAGCCCCTTTTCTGTGTTGAATATGCAGCTTGAGAGATAGTGTTACTTGAGACTCTTGCTTCAGATACTCCATACTTCTGTGTGGTCTCTGTTAAGGGAGTCCATTGTTATCTACCTTTGACCTTGACAGTGGTACCTATTTTAAAGGGAGATTCCCACAGTGTCCTGGGAAGATGGAGATTCAGAGCTAGAAGGAAGCACTGAGATCTATTCCAAAGGAAGCCTTGAGCTCTTCTAGTCCAGTTTTTGTTATTTTACAGGAATTGGACTCAAGAAAAGATAAACTACTTTCTCAAAATCCAACAGAATATTTTAAATAACTTTAATTCACTCAAAAAATGTATTAGGCAGGCACAGTGGCACAATTCTCAATTTGGGAGGCTGAGGCAGGAGGATTGCGGGCTTGAGGCTAAAGGCAGCCTGTGCAACTTAGTGGGACCCTGTCTCAAAATTAAATATGAGCATGAGGTACAGTCTAGTGGTAAAGCACTTGTCAAGTATATGTAAGGCCCTAGATCAACCCCTTGTTGTTGTTAGGTGCCGTCGAGTCGGTATCCGACTCATAGCAACCCTCATAGGATTTTCAATGGCTGTTTCAGGATTGCCTTGGGAGTGGATTGCCAGGTCCTTCTCCCATTTTTGCAGTGCTGGGAATTGAACTTGGGACCTCAGAGACTGCAGTGCAGCACTCTACCAACTGAGCTCTACCGATCCCAGCCCCAGGTCAACCCTTAAGTACCACAGTAAATAAATAAATAAATAAATAAATAAATAAATAAATAAATAAATAAATAAATAAATTTATTGATTGAATACCATGTGTCAGGAACTGGCTCTGTACTGAGAATTGGTAGAGTGTTAATTAAGATAGACACAGGCACTGCTCCATGGAGGTCCCTTCCTAGAAGGAGAGAGAGACAGGAAATGCAAACACATGGCAAAATTTTAGGTGCTATAGAGTTATGATGGAGACACAGCATGGGGAAAAGGCAGAAAGTTGAAGACTTGTCAGGTTAGCATGGACTGTGCATCTTAATCAGATCCTACAGAAGACCTCTATTGGAAAGTGATTGTTAAATATGAATTAAGTGAAGAAGTGAGGATATGATCTTAGGAAAGAAATTCTAGGCAGAGGGAATAGCCTAAGGCAGGAACAAACTTGGTTTGTTCAAGAAACAGAAGGCAACTAGTGTGGCTGCCATAGGGAAATCAATGGTAGCATGATTAGAAAAGAGGCTAAAGGAACTGGGCATGGTGACATACACCTGTAAACCTAGCACTCAGGAGGCTGAGGCAGGAGGATGGCAAGTTCGACGCTAGTGGCTACATAGTGATGTAAGGTAATCTGACCTATGATTTTTACAAGATTGTTGGCCTTTGAAAATCTGGAGAGACAACAATGGAAAAAGGATGCCCTGTGAGGAGCTCTTGCAGGAATCTTGAGAAGAAAGACTGGAATGGAAGTTGTGGGCAAAGTGATCCATCTGTGATCTCAAGCAATACTTTAAATGTGAAGCTGAAAGGAGTTACTAATAGAATAAATGTGTGGAATTAGGAAGGATTTCTGGGCTTTTGCTTGAAATGTAATATTATTTAATAAGGTAAGTAGTGGTTTAGAGGCAAGGTGGAAATCAGGATTCAAAGTTACAGATGTTGTTGTTGTTATTAGGTGCTGTTGAGTCAGTGTCCAACTCGTGGCGATTCTGTGTCACCATGATGTTTCACCAATAGATGAAACACTATTGTTAGTGCTTCTCTGCTATTCATAGTGTTTTCAATGACTAATTGATTTTTAGGAGTGGGTTGCTGGGTCCTTCTCCCAACCCTACAGCACCTGGTGTTCCCAGGCAGTCTCCCATCCAAGTAATAACCAGGCCCACCTTGCTTAGCTTCCAACATCTGACAGGATTGGGCACAATAGTGGTATGGCTGCAGGCCTAAAGTTATAGATAGGCAATGGTAATACCTAAGTCTGATTATGGTAAGACAGGAAACAAATCTACTCTTTAGAAAGACTTACAAAGAGGTCAAGGCTGGTGTAGAAACTAAAGGATGGGGGTTTAAGCAAGGGAAAATAGAGAGTTATAGAAGATCAGGAGATATTTTGAGGTTAAGATTAACTATACTTAGTGACAATTTGAATCCGGGGTGAAGAAGATAAATACAGGATGAAATATGGGAAAAAGGGTCCTCCAGTCATCAGGTGTACCCATTAAATAATTCAGGAGAAAGACACTGTGGAGGAGCAGGTGTAGCTGAAGACAGGAGGATGACTTCACTTTCAGTTGGCATAATGCCCCCAGGCCTGGTGATGACATTCCTGAAGTCAGCTGCACATGGAAGCTCAGGGATCATTCATGGCCTCTGAAAGACACGTGGAGATTTGGCAACATTGTTCTAGAGAAGGATTCAGAGGTCACAGGAGTAGATGAAGAGGAACAGAGATGGGGATCAGAGAAAGAATAGATGGTGAGAAGACTAGGCAATGGGTGTGGATAACTTCCAAGAAGTTAAAGACCAGGTGTGGTGGTGCACACCCCTAAATCCCAGTGCTCAGAAGGCTGAGGAAGTGGGATGGTATATATAATTTATAAGATAAAGAAGACCAAAACAGACTGAAAATTTTAAATATATTATTTAAAAGATTACTAGAAAAAAAGACATTAAGAAGGGAAAGAGGCCAGGCATGGCTCTAGGGTAGTAGTGGCGATATTTAAACCCCATGAAGGAGGACAAGGGATGAAGAAACAAAGACATCCCAAAGAAACTTGGCCTCATTTGTGATTTTCCAGCTGTAGATCCTGATTAACATGTTGACCAAAGCCTGGACTTAAAATACAACTAGCAGCTGTTATCATCACTTTAAAAGGAGCTTCTTAGAAAAACACCCACAAAAACACAGCAATTAATGACTTTGTATTTAGAAGTAAATTACCATCATTTGGACCAACAGCTTTAACATGTGGAGGTGGCTAAGTATGTTGGGTCCTACTCGCCACCCCATTGTTGTCAAAGAAAGGATGCTACTTAAAATAATAAATTTGCTAAACTTTGTTCTTATCTATGTCGGAGTTCATTGTTGAAGTGTGTAGAACTGAAAATAATGCTCAAAACCTTGTTTGCCCTTGGTCTGGGCTAACCAGTTCTCCCTGTGCAAATGCACCAGTGCTTACAAAATGTCACTCTTTGTCTCAGAGTGTGCAAAACCCAAAGATAGACCTTGCCACTTGATCTCTTTAATTATTTTTAAAATTTTTGTTGGGATTTGTATAAAAGCTATTTAAAAATAGAATGTCTCTTCACCTCTTTTGTGTTCCTACTTCTTGGTCATTTTATAGATTCTCACCACCAGTATACTAAGGGGACATGCCTGGTTTAAGAAGCTACCACATTTGAAAAGAGAGAAATCAGTATTTTCAAAGACAATAAAAGAATAGACGGATATAAGAAGGAAAGAAAAAGAGAGGAGTGAGAAAATAATAAAGGAAAAAATTAGAAATGACAAGGGGCATGGACAGAGGAAGAAAAGAAAACCATATTAAAAACAGTAAGTGAAATGAAAAAAGAGAAAACAGAAAACAGAGAAAAGAGAAAAAGAGTTAAACTAATAGCTAGCTTTGGAATTTTTTTCCCCAAGGGCCTCAAATGCCATTTATCAGCACTAAAGCACTTTGAAATGTTTAAGTTACAACAGGAAAAACAACAATGCATCTGAGGAAACAAAAGTAAATTGATATGTTAAAAAACTATTTGTATCAGATTTGGGTTCTGCTTGATTCAACAGCTATATTCTGTCCTGTATTATGTCACCCCAGCCTGGTAACACTTTACCAGTGGTCATTGAAGTCTAGCTCCACTATGTAAGACCAAGATGGATCATGAAGCATAAGAAAATATTCACAATACCATTGTGATGATTAATATCCCCTGCCAACTGATTTAGAAGTGATTTAGAAGTGCCTAGGAGACTGACAAGGTACATTTCTGTGTATGTCTGTGAGGGCATTTCCAGGGAGATTAACTAAGAGGGGAAGACTTACCCTGAATGTATGTGGCAACATTCCATGGGCTTGGATTCTGGATGGAATAAAAGGAGAAAAAGGAAAAAGCCAAGTCAGTGCCCTTATTCCCTTTTCTCTGCCCCCTAAGTACCAAGAAGCGAAGACCATCTTCTGTCATGTGCTCCCTCAACTGAACCGTCTGAAACCATGAGCCAAAATAAATCCTTCATCCTGTAAGTTGTTTCTCTCAGGTATTTTGGTCATAGTGATGCAAAGCTAACCAATATATCATTCTGTGTTAAAGATGATTTATGTAGCTATATGTTGTAGAGGGATAGGGTTTAGCTCAGTTAGTAGAGCGCTCTGCACTTTCTGAGGACCCAGGTTTGATCCCCAGCACCACAAAAATGGGAGAAAGATGTGGCAGTTCACTCCCAAAAAACAATCCTGAG
This sequence comes from Pedetes capensis, assembly GCA_007922755.1. Lineage (NCBI taxonomy): Eukaryota > Metazoa > Chordata > Mammalia > Rodentia > Pedetidae > Pedetes > Pedetes capensis. The sequence goes on from VMDO01021111.1 coordinate 28,092, forward strand.
ATAATCACCCATTGAAAACCATATGGGAATTGCTATGAGTTAGACTCAACTAGATGGTACCTACTCAACAATAGATGTTGTAGAGAGAAAAAGCAAGAAAAAAACAGGATTAAGGACAGAGAAAACAGAATGGTAAAGCTAAGCCAAAGCAAAGCATATGGTATGTTGGAGCTTTTGTTGTACTTGAGTCCACACAGGTGCATCATGGTGATATGCTAGCCAAAGAAGAAGGCTCAATGAACTCAATCCAGACAGAGTGAGGCTGTTGCAGGCTCTGGGTGCGGACAGATGGAAAAGCTCTGTCAAGCTCTTCTTTATATTTTTTCTCTCACTAGACAAATACAAGGACTCACAGATGACATTGTCAATCCCCAGTTGCTATTTTCAGGTACTCCAATATTGCCTATAGTTCTGCAGCCATATCATAGTGGCATTCCATCCCATCTGATTTCAGAATCTATGGGCCTTGTTAGTCCTCAGATGGGAGACTTCCTGGGAATACTGGGTCCTGTAAGCTTGGGAGAAGGACCAGGCAGCCTACCCCTGAAATAATCAGTCATCAAAAATGCAATGAATAGTAGAGAAGCACTGACAATAAGTGCTGGGCATGGTATAGTGTCAGGTAGTGTTTCATCTGTTATACATAGGGTTTCTATGAGTCAGACCCAGCTCAATGGCACCTAACAGCAGCAGCAACAACAACAACAACAATAACAACAACAACAATGTTGCCTACAGGCATATAAGGACAATATTGGCTCTCATGTAAAGATTTATTTTGATGCACTGGCATCTTTTCATGATACCACCAGGAAATATATCTCAGAATTCAAGGAACAGCCTCACTGATGAAATTATAATATTTAAACAACACAGAATAATAAATCAATTTTAAAAACAGCTGGGTGTTTTGGCGCTAGCCTGTAATCCTAGCAACTTGGGAGTTTGAGGTGGGAGGCTTGTGAGTTAGAGGCTGGAGGAATCCTGTACGACTTCAAAAGACACTGTTCCAAAATAAAAAATAAAAAGTGAAAGGGCCGGGGCTGCAGCTCAGTGGTAGAACACTTGTCAAGCATATGCAAGGACCTGGGTTCAATCCCCCAAATACCTACAATAAAACACAACATGGCAGAGGGAGCAAGGGAAAAGAATGTGAGTAAGATAACACACTTAGAATAGAGGGCAGGGAGCACAGAAAGAACATGTAACCTCAGCCCTCAGATGTATTCTACACAGAGAGACACAGCTAGAAGAATGTATGGCCAAGCTGTAGTTCGTCATTTACCTAGATAAGCAGCTGCGATTTTGTTTCTTGAGAGAATATTGGCAAAGCCAAAAGGGGTGACACCAATGGTTGGACAACTGAAGAACTCATAAATATTGAGTATTTTCGTAAGATTCATAAATGTTGTGTATCGAGAATATTACATAGCCAGGCATGGTGTTGCATACCGATAAACCCAGAGACTTGGGAAGCAGAGGCAGTAGGATCTCAAGTTCGAGACCAGAGGCAGTCTGTGTAATTTAGGGAGACCCTGTCTCAAAACGTGAAAAAATGGGCTGGGGGTGCAGATCAGTGGTACAGGACTTGCAAAGCATGCCAGTGTGAGGCCCTAGGTTCAACCCCCAGTACCACAAATGAAAAAGAATATCACATGCCTCAGATAAATTTATGGGTTATGAATATTGTCACTTGATCTTTGAGGCTCGGTGTTTAGCAATGCAATGTTTATTTATGTTATCTATGCCTGTCACATTGTTTACTGATTTCCTTATTTATACTTAACATGTTTCATGAATTCTGTCTAGCATGCTACTTGTTCATATACTTAATTTTAGTTACCAGCATTATTTGTTTTTCTCATGCTCTATAGAAGAAGTGAATGTTCATAAACTACAGAGAAAATTCACATTTTGTTAGGATAAGAGAGGACTTGTTAAAGAGGAGAGAAACCTAAAAGCTAGGAGAACCGAGTCAATGATAGTTGAGACAATACCATAATTTGACAGTCATAGTGAAGGTTGAGAGGTAGAAAGGAAAACACAGACAGTGAGCAGAGACCTTTACAAGTTTGTCATTTTGTTTTTTCTTTCCTATTAGGAATGGTAGTATCTACAACACTTAGGAATAACTGCTACACTGTTTCCACCTTAGATTTCAGAACCTACTCTTCAAATAGAGTATGATAAACAGCTTCTGTTTTTTTGGTCCAGTTATCACCTGTCCTGTAATCATTGCCTCACCCTTTTTCAGTACTTGACGGAGAAGGTATGCTCTTCAGAATAAATTCAATTTTCTACCAAATTGTCCCAGCAATACAATTACCCCCAAAGAATGTAACCATCAATAAAATGAGCGTGGTGGCACATACCTGTAATTCCAGCACTCGGGAGGCTGGGGCAGGAAGACGGTGAACTCAAGGCCAGCTTGGACTACATAGTAAGACCCTGTCTCAAACAACAAGAAAACAAAAAGAAAAATAAAACAAACAAGGTCACCATCACTAGTATCTTTCATATTATTGAACACTTTATTAAAATTGAGTGAATTCAAAATGTTAATATAGGATTTTGCATTCTAATTTAGAAATAATTATGCAAGTAGGAATCTTAAAGCTGGATAAATAGATAAGACAATTTAGCTTTCATGAAAGCTATCTCACTTTGAGGGGAAGATGAATTTATATTTATTATATTTCTTTCAGTTCTTATTACTTCCATCTCCATTCTTCATCCTCATTATTTCCAGCCTAATCCATACACACACATGCACACTCCTCCAATGAAAACACACACTATGTTCCAGCCAACTAGATATATTTCTTTAAGAAGTTACAAAGCCAAAAGTAGATGTAATGGAGCCTATTGGCATGTTACCAGTGGCACAGCAGAGAGCTACAGCTCAGCGTGGCCTGAGGAGTTCCCCTAGTAGGGCCCTCCACTCAAGTTATGCCAGGTCTTTGGCTTCATCACAGAAAAGAATTTCAGGATGAGTCAGTGAGAGTGAAGTTTGTAGAATTTATGAAGTCCACACTTTAGAATACTTGTGGATGCTCAGAGAGAGAGGCATTCAAGCATGGGCTTCCCGGAGAGGGAAAAAGAAAAAGCCCCCAGCCACGTGTTCTTTCCAGTTTTCTTTAACCTAAGTCACACCCACTCTATGTGATGTCAGTCCTGGGTGCCCAGCAGTGGGTGCTCGTGTGACATGAGCCTCAAAGCACTTAGAAAGACCCCTGTCATGGGCTAGGGAGGTGCCAGTAAGATCAAAAGAAAAGGTTCCATTATTTAGGTTTAAGAAAAAAGTCATGAGAGAGTTCCCCGGGCATATTCAAAGCACCACAGAATTATAGAGGGGAAAACAAGGTCAAACTCAAAGGCTACATATATTTTTGACCCAAGCATGGCTTATTACTGCCATTTTCATTATTTAAAATGTCTCCCCAGAATAACATCTCTAGGCCAGCAGTCCTCACAGCAGTCTTCCTGGTAGTTGTGTCAAAATTCTCAACTCTCAGCTGGTGAGACTCAAAGCAGATTCTGAGGTGAAAGCTCTTTCCCTTTCTGTGTCCCCCAAATTTTCCCTATCTTTCTATCCTGCCTCATGCACACACATGAACTTACTTTATCAAATGAAAAATTATTGTTTAAGGCTGCATTCAGATTATAAGAAAATGTGATAACGTGATAATATAAACATGCAATGGAAGAGTTCTACTTCACAAAACCAAATTTCAATTTAAATGTGGATTGAATTCTCTACCAGGAGCAACATCAGAAAGGAAAAACACTGGTTAGAAAGACAATGCTTTACAGCTCTTATTTCTACAAGTGTGCTTTGTGTCTCTTCCTGTTTTTGCCTCTGCTTCTTGTGTGTACTTCCTTGGGATCTTATGTAGCCCTTGAGCCTTTATGTACTACATTTACTGTGGTGCTTTAATTTTGCTGCTGATATAGAAATCTCCATATTATCTCTTTCTAACACAGAAGCCTGAACATAAGAACTAGTGGGAGGCATAAACTTGGCCAAGAAAGATTTTAATGATAAATTACACTAATAGAACATTTTTTAGTAATAAATACTATTTATCAGTTACCATATCTGCCAGCTATTATCTCAACCTCTTCAAACGTATAATACTATATGATGTATTGTTATTTGTTTTATACAAATAAGTAAACTGAGGTTTGGAAGTATTTATTACTTGTCTAGAATCATTCAGCAGGAATCAGAACTGAAGCTTATTCAAAGATGGTTTCCTTTCCACTGGATCATTCTATATCAATAGGCAGGGGGAGATTCTTTGACAGTTTGTGAACAGAAAGTGAAATGAGAAAGGTGCTTTAGTTCAATGTGTGGGGTGTCCTTCAGGGAAATTATCTGAGATGAAGCTCTTATTAAGAGGAAATGGCAAAAATAGTAAAAGCTTCAACAAAGATTACAGCAATAGAATAGGAAAGGAAAGGGTACAATAAAAGCAGCTCAACCATAAGTGCACAAAATGTTTTCTCTTCCTTTGTACTTCTGAAGCTAGCACCATACCTGGCATAGGTGCTGAACGTTTGCTCATTGAACTAAAAGGAGGCAATGAATTCACTGATGGTAACTTGGGGAAAAGGCAGCAGGCACTCTCATCCAAGGTACATAAGTCAGGGTTGAGAAGACATTTTACAAGGGCTTCACTCAAGTCAGTTGGAAAGAAAATGACAGTTATTTAGAGATGGAGGTATTTAGAAATAATGTCTTTGGTTGCAATATAGAAAATAGTTTTATAAATGTGAGAAAAAGTGGAAAATAACTGAAAATAACTGATTGCTCCATATTCATCTTTTCCCACAACCACAAAACACATCTTATTCAACTACTCATTAAACACATATTACACAATAATCAAAAGGTGTTTATTGTTTACAAGGCACATTTGGAACGTACATTATCTAAAAATTGAGGCAAGTGTTTTAAGGTAGATGGAACAGATAGAACAGGCAATGTTATTACAATTTTATAGTGGAAATATATGAGGGTGAATGACAATTTTAAAATATAGCTGGTTAAGAGGCTGGCCTCGGTTCCAGAACTTCTATTTTTTTTTTTTTTTACCTACAGTATTTTAATTATGTTTATAGCCCTACCTTTCATAGTGAGTAGAATTGCTTTGAAATTCCCCTAAAATTCATTGTATAGAAATGTCTTAATTTCCCTTGAATAATATCTAGGAGTAGGAATGCTGAGGCTCAACATAACTGAATTTTTAATTTTATAGGAAACTGCTGAACTCTTTTCAAAATGGCTATATACCATTTTGCCTTTCCACTCTGCATGTGTGGGAGCTTCAGCTATTGCACATATATTATCTTTGGAGAAAGATTTGTATAAATTTTCTATACACTTAAAAATCAAGTTTTTTATTCTTATTATTGATTTTTAAGGATTCTTAAATAGATACTAAACATCAGAATTATATCAGATATATGCTTTTTAAATTCTACCATACCCAGTAGTGACTTACCTTTATATTTTCTAAACTTGAAGTTCAATTTATCATTTTTTTCCCTTTTAAAGTTCATTGTACTGAGTTTGATATGACACATGTATTACCAAATTTATGGTCAAATAAGTTGTCATATAAATTATTATGGAAATTATTTAATAGTTTTATCTGCTAGTTGTAGATCCATGACCTTATTAGTATTAAATTTTACATAAGTGTGAAATAAGTAATGACATTTGTATTTGTGACATGTAAAATTTTTCCCATGTCATCCATTGAATTGATATTCTTGTCTTCATTTAATTACTTGAGCAACTTAGCCAGTCATTTGATTCTAAAAATGAAAATTCTATTCCTAGACTCTTCTGTTCTCTTTATCTAAAGCCAATCTGTATGCCAATACCACATCATGTTGCTTGTTTCAGGAACTTGGAGTTTTAAGATTCAGTAGTATAAGTTCTTTAAGTTTTGTTCTTATCCTTTCACTTGATTAATTTTTGGCAATTATAGGTCATTTTCATTTTCACATAAGCTCTTGAAAGAAGACTTTTTTCTCCCTTTATTAGTAAATGATAGTGTGGTATAGAGAAATACAGCATTGGCTTTTTCTGTTATGCATCCATTACATCACTTCTGGCTGCACTTTCATGAACCCACAAGGTTTATGGAGCATTATGGCTAATACGTAGTAAAACTCAAATGCATATTTGGGTGGTATTCCCCTACTTTCCCAATGTACTCATGAAGTTGTGTTGTTTTCATTGAGATTATCCTCTCCCTTTTTATCCCTGCATATTGACTCTCCTCACCATCCTACCTTCCGCATTCTTTGGTTCTCTCTGCTAGTTCCCTCTCTCCTTTCTACTCGTTATATTGTCCCTTCTTCACTAAGTTTAATTGTGAATTTTTTATATATCAATTTATAAGACTTTTTTCTTTTAAGAAAACACTTTTAGGGTGGAGTTTGAACTTCATAAATATATAGATTATTTTGGACAACATGACATCTTGATAATATTGAGTCTTCTACTCATTAATATAGTACATATTTAATTCATCCATCATTTTTCTCAGGTATGTTTCTCAGTGTTTGTTGCACAGATCTTGTGCATATTATGTGAGAATTATTCCAGTTTCATGATTTTAATACTTTAAAATGTTCATTTTCCAAATATTGATTGCCACTATCATATCTTCTCTATTCTAATCTTCACTGTCTTAAAAGTTTTAGAGGGCTGCAAAATCAGTTGTGGATTAAAATCACATACATATTGGACTCACACAAGACAGAGTCAAATCTCTCACCTGTGAATCCAATCCACGAATCTAATTTGTATCTGATTTTGTTGCCCTCTAACACTGTTGAAATGGTGCAGGTTAGAATCAAGAATATATAGTACATAGAAACACAGAAAAAAAATTTAAATCTATTGTATGTTGTATCTTTTCTATATGTATATGTGACTTTTAGTAGCTCTTCTGTTTTGTTTAATTGTTTTAAAAAATAGGCTTTCCTCCCTACATTGGAAGATACATATTTCTTTATTCATTAATTTTTTAATTTAAGTTTATTTTTAACTGTATTATGGTTTGGATATAAAATGTTTTCCAGCTCCTTTTCTACCCCATGGATTCTTAGATTTTGTCTCTTGAGGATGTCTCAAAGTTCTTGAAATTGTGGTCATGTCCTTTTATTTTTCTGTTGACATCTGAATATAATATTTCTTCAACCTTAGCTTCCATCTCAGTATTCTATCTTCTGTTTCACTGAGGAGTCTATTGATGATGCTTTCCAGTATGTTTTCTTTTTTTTCTTTTCTTTTCTTTTCTTTTTTTTTTTTTTGGTACTGGGGGGGGGCGGTTTAACCCAGGACCTTGCACTTGCTTGTTTTGCAAGTACTATACCACTGAGCTGCATCCCCAGCCTACTTTTTTTTTTAGTTTTTGAGACAGGGTCTCACTAAATTGCACAGACTGCCTCAAGTCACAAACTTTTGACCCTCCTGACTTCACCTCCCAAGTTGCTGGGATTACAGGTGTTCATCACTGCGCCTGGGTGACTTCTTCATTTCTAACACTTTTTTTCCCCAAAATCTCAATATCTGTTGAATTTTCATCCATTTTTCTAACTTTGTCTTCTACATTGTTTAGTTTCTGACCTAGGTCACGTATTGATTTCCTTACTTTGTTCATTTGCTTATTTGTCTATTCTTTGAAGTCATTCATCATTTTTATATGTAAACTTTTAAATTCTTTGTCTGACATTGCAACTGTTGCAGTATCTTTGGGTTCAGCAATTAATAAATTATGGTGCTTTGGGGGAGATATGTTGCCTTGCTTTTTTGTGTTTCTGATGTTTCTGAATTGTGATTTGTGCATCTGTAGGAGTGGATATTACTTCTAATTTTGGGGGGAGTCTTCTTGGTGAGCATATTTCTCTTGATATCACAATTTCCAACAGTGCCATTCCCAGAAAGACAAACCACTAAACAAGTTAAATACTTGACCATACCAGATATTAGAAACACACTTAAAATTACTTAATGCCGACTGCTGAAACACTGATGCCCATAGAA
>VMDO01021112.1:0-36108 GCA_007922755.1 Pedetes capensis
CCACTAGATGACGCTGTTGAGAGCGCTAATTACTGTTTCCACTTAACAGGGCTACATAATATCAAGGACATTACACCTTTACTGCAAAAACAGTATTGGGATGGTCAAAAAGAAAGTAAAGGAATACATTAACTTCATCTTAATATTTTGTGGAAGAAGTTTTTGGGAGTTGAAAATTTTGATGCTCATTAAATATCACTATATATTTGATTAGGTGGATTATTTTTTTCTTCCTTTTGGAAATAACACAGATATATAACTTATTTCTTTTTTTTTTAAAATAACTTGTTTCTTAAATAAAATGAAAAAGCCCCTTTTAACTGAAAGATCACTTTGTGTTTTTTTCTGATGCATTATCAAGTCAATGCTACATAGATTGTGATATAATTGTGTGTGGGTCCCCTCATACACAGAGAGAGAGGGGGAGGGAGGGAGGGAGGGGGAGAGAGAGAGAGAGAGAGAGGACACATTTATGTGTACTTTGCCTTATATGATTCTCACCCTAAGCCTGCAATGTTGGTAAATTCTTAATTTGCAAGATGAGGAAATGAGGAGCAGGGACAGCAAATTGTTTCTCCTGTGTAGAGGAACTGGATCCAAATCTAGGATTTCTTACTCCAAGATAGTGCTGTGTTTTTCTTTGACTAGCCCACATTTCCTACATGTAATGTATAGACCTCTGAGACAAATCTCTTTCAGAGTATTATGTTTACATCTACCTAAGTGTCTATTTTTTAGTATGAGTATTGGCTTATTCAGGTCATAGGAATCAGTTAGTTATAGAGGTCTTATTAAAAAATAACGCTCCACTTTCCTTTGCATGACATTTAATTTATTAAGTATTGTACACAACATGTAATTTATAATGTATATTCACAATTCTGTAAAGTACTTGATATCACAGTATATAAATGAAGACGACAGCACCCTAAAACCCCACACTTCAGTTTGGGATATCTTATTCTAAGGTGATTATTTAAAGTTAATGGTGCTTCACTTTTTTGAAAAGTTGCCTCCACTTACTTTTCAATTATTTTTCATTGGTTAACCTTTTTATCTCTGATAGCATAATAGCAATGGTGAAGGATAGTATATTACTACAACCTCTGTAGGAATTGGGATGTGTATGTAGTTCTAAATGGTAAATATGATGATATAATAATTCTGTATTTTAAAATAAAATAGAATAACATACTTGGAAAAGGAAAAGGTGCCTATTATTTTTGTAATGCAAGCTGCCAGAAGGAATACTTGGCAAAATTTTTTTTGGATGGAGTGTGGTTATAAAAGGCCTCAGAAGTACTCAAGTAATGGGAACCCCCAAGGACTGTGGAATCAGAAATTTAGATTTGAAACCCAGCTTCACAGCATGCAAACTGTGTGTCCAAGGTGAATAGCTTAATTTCTGAGCCTCAGTTTCCCTGGTAACAAAAATTAGAGAGTAATAAGTATTTTACAGATTTGTGTGAGGATTTATCAAGTAATATATAGATTTCCTAGGACAGGGTCTGGTCCATGGAGGGTGCTAAAAATAATTTTTCTTTTCTTTTTTTTTATATTCATTTTTTCATTCAAATGAGTGTTTAGCTGCATTGCTTGTCACGTCTGTTTTACAGCCCATCTACACAAAGTCAGGCAAACAGAGGCCGATGAAAACAAAGGTGAATTTGGAAGAAGGGAGTCATTGCACACTGTTTTTGGCTTCAGAAGTAGGAGAGGGAAGTGTTTCATTTTGCCTGGTTTGGATTGGGATGGTTCCTCTCCCTGCCAAGTCCTCAGCATGCAGAACAGAAATGCCAAGGGTTGGGACAGATCCAAATGGTGAGAGGCCAGTAAATTAGAGCTCTCAGGAAGCACTTTAACTCTTACACACCACTGAGGGGCACTTTTGCATCGTCTGTCTTTTCTGGATGTGCAAGATCTCCTCAAAGCCTAGAGACTTGGAGCAGGCTGGTCCCTAATTCTCTGCTCTATTGATGGCTTTAATGGAGGAAATCTTTGAAGGCCCTCATTGTACTAGTGGGATATTTAAAGATTTCTAACACAAAGCTAGTTCCTTAGCACAAAGGATTGGCTTTACCAATGGCAGAGGAGGTAGTTTCCTCCCTGGGGCTATTTGCTAGATGACAGAGGAGCTCCATACTTGAACATAAGACACTTTCAGAAATTTCTTTTTTTAGATATTCACTTTATTTCTGTTAAAAACAGTAGGGCAGAAGTGTGGATTTGGTCTCTCAACACCTGTGTCAAACTCTTTCTCGTGTGCCTTCTCCTGCAGAGGTTGCTGTTGTTAAGTGCCCTCCAGTCGTGTCCGACTCATAGCCACCTTCATAGGGTTTTCAATGGCTGATTGTGTCGGGATTGCCTCGGGAGTGGACTGCCATGTCCTTCTCCCAGACTGCAGAGGTTAGAGAACTGTAAATTTTATTTCCCAGACTTCTTTGCAGTGAGGATTTGGAATATGATTTGGGTGCACTTGAAGGAGATAAATTCGGAAATTCAGTTCAGAAGGGCAAGTGGTGGAACACAGGAGTGATCCAGATTCCTGACTGCAGAAGTGGAAGTCCCACTGTGGGTCAGTGTCGTGATGGTGTTTGGGGAGTTGGGCACAGCCCACTGCTACTCCATTACGCCTCCCTCTAATTTTGTAAGCTCTCAATCACCTATAGTAATATTCTTTCTCCTTTACATGACCACAGTGATCTTTGTTACCTCCAACCAGATCTAGCAATTGTATTTCAAAAATTCTAAAATCATTTGGCCTGCTAGATTTTATCCTTCACTGCTGATGTGATCTGCATAAGAACATGGTGAGAGTATTTTTTTTTTTTGGATGAAAAGAGGAAAACAGGGCCATATAGTGATGAGAGAATGAGCTGGAAAGCCAGAATACCTGGCTGTCGTACTGGCCTTTCCCCTTGTTGTTAGGTGCACTGGAGTCAAGTCCCTGACTCAGCAACCCTCATAGGGTTTTCAGTGGCTGATTGTCTCAGGGTTGCCACGTTCCTCTCCCATGTTTGCAGTGCTGGGGACCGAACTTGGATCCTCACAGAGTGCAGCGTGGCACTCTATGAACTGAGCTAAACCCCAGCCTGCCTTTCCACTTACTATTGTTAAAAGATAAACTGAAGCAAAATAGCATTTTGGAGAGTTTGAGAGTGCAGCGATTCATAGTCCAGATCACACGCACTTCTGGAGCTCTCAAAAAGGGGAACCAGGAGAAGGCTTGTATATGGTGAATGTTATAGGAGCAAAGTAAAGAAAATATTTGGTTGGTTAAAGTGGAGCAATAATTTTATTCATCATTCTAGTGGAGAGTCCTTAATCAGATGTTAGTTAGAAGTTTCTAATTGGTTAGGCCTAAGTTTCATTGTACTGTTGGGAAAATTATCAGAATCAAAATAGAATCACTGTGTCAACCCTAACACACATAAGTAATGAAAGCCAGAAAGTTATGAAGGAAGGATTCTCATACATGGCTGCCTGATAGTTGCTGTCACGGAGACTCTGCCTGAACCACAATGCTTCACAAAGGCTGCTATAATGTTATACAACAGATACTTCTGCGAGGACATCTGCCCCGCACTTCTGTCCAACACTGAACTTGGATCACCCTTATTATTACTCATTGTGGCCAAAAATTATTTCTTACAAGTATGTTCTGTAATCTCCCTCATTTTTACCTTTGGAAATTTCCCCTTGTCTCAACCTCTTTGAATATGCCCATGGTCTATTGTGCCAAGTGTATTCTCATTGCAGTGCTCTGCTATTCTCAAATAAATGTCGATTTTCTTTTGTACTAGGGGTTGAACCCAGGGCCTTGCGCTTGCCTGCTTTACAAGTGCTGTACCCCTAGTACAAGAGCTGCACCCCTAGCACAGGATTTTTTTTTTTTTTGAGATAAGGTCTTGTTAAATTACACAGACTGCCTCTGGTCTTGAACTTGTGATCCTCCTGCCTCTGCCTCCCGAGTCACTGGGATTATAGGCATGTGCCATCTTGCCCAGCAAATGTCAATTTTCTTTGCAGAACCTCTCTGTGGTTATTATTTAGGTTGATACTGTTTACATTGAGTTGGCTTTTGGTTTCCTCATGCAGGAACCTGAGATACAGGAGTTGCTTCAGCCTGAAAGGCCTCCCAATTATTTTTTAAACACTAGTTGTAGATCCTTGAACAAATTATAAGTGCAAGTAAATATACATAATGTATGTATGGATAGAAGGTGAAGATCTGAGGGAATGTCAAAATGAGCAACTCAGTGTGTGTGTGTGTGTGTGTGTGTGTGTGTGTGTGTATGTGTGGCATGTAGGAGGCAGGGAGGTAGGAATGAGAGGGGACAGCAATATTTAGAAATGGCAGGAAGAAAGGACTAAAAGGCTGCATAATAAAGGCATCACGAGAAAGCATCATTTCCCCTTTTCATGCTGACACGTGATTCAGGTTTTCCCTCCTCTTTCCCACTGTATTAGAAAGTAAGGAAACATATCTATTCTATACAGTAAACTTTTGCCTAAACAATTTTCTGCCCAGATTAGCTTAATGTATTTTACATTTGTTTTTGTCATTGTTTGAATCCAGCACAGCTGTTTTGGCAAGCTCAGGAACATTATCACTTTGGACACATACCAGCCCTCAAGTAATCTTGGGCTAAGCCACCCCAGCAATTTTGGCAAAAGCATTTTCTGGCAGTTCAAGAACATTATAGACCTTCCAAATGTGGGACCAGATATCACCCAGAACACCGCTTTCCATTTGCCAAATTCAGTTTTCATAAAACCATGGGATTTTAGACCTGGCTGCCTCCTTGGGGAGGGATTCAGGGACTCAAATTTTTATCGGCTTTCCTACAATTCATGTGTGATAACATTCTACCAATAGCATCTCTTGTAGTTAAGTGTCTCTGATTTAGAGGAGCAATCCTTTCATTTTTTTTTTTATTTTATCTTTCACAATTGTGATCTGTACATGGAAATGGTGGGAGTTTTTATTGGGTGAAAAGAGAAAAGTAGAGCAACATAATGATGAAAGCGTGGGGTTTGGAGCCAGAATGCCTGGCTTTCACACTTCCATACATCTTAAATGGGTGAATGCCTCCAAAGTTTGAGTGAAGTAATTTCCCCAGAGTCATATAAGGCCAGGTGGAAATAGAACTAGATGAAGAACCTCCCAGTTGGGGCTGGGATTTAGCTCAGTTGGTAGAGCACCGCTCTGTAGTCTCTGAGGTCCTGGGTTCGATTCTCAGCACTGCAAAAATGGGAGAAGGATGAGGCAATCCACTCCCAAGGCAATCCTGAGATAATCAGCCATTGAAACCCCTATGAGGGTTGCTATGAGTTGGACACAACTTGATGGCACCTAACAACAGCCTCCCAGTTGATCCTTCACGTTAATATATTTGTTTTTATGTGGTTTTGATTACCACTGAGTTTTCTGGTAGGAAATCCAGTCTTATACTCCTCGAAACAGTTTTCCCTGGGCAGGCAGTAGACAACAATGAAGGGTTAAAGCCTTTATTGCAGGAGGGTTCCCTGGGTAGCTGAGGACTGACTCAGTTTTCTTTGCCATAGTCCTCAAGAATTATTGCAGACTGTACCAGAAACGCAGCATCCTGAGATAAGGAAGTATTAGCAGAAACATCCTAGATTCCATTCTAGCTCATCCCAGAACAGGATGTCCTTCAACACTTTAGCTCAGTGGGTTCTGTGACTCCTGAGATACACAACACAGGATGAGTGCTTTATGGAGTTTCTCCACTGTATATAAGTGAGGCACAGACAGGCAAGACTTCATCCGCCCTGAGGAGCTGTCCTGAGCCCTGGGGGACCAGGGTATCATAAGTCCTAGGCTTCTGTTGCCATTTGCTGCCTGTCTGTAAGTAATAAACCTTCATGTACTTTCTTGTGTGTGTGAATATCTGTCTCATCAGACTCAGGCAAGTAGTAGAAATACAGCCTCAAGATGCAGGGGGTCAAAGTAGTAATTAATACAAAGTGAACCTATTTTTTACTTACATTTTTTCTTATAGACCCTCTGTTTAATAGATAGATGAGAATGCACAGACTGAAAAGGGGTGGACTGAATTTTTCTAGCTCTCATGTTTCCTATCCTACCATCTTCACTGTGGAGATAAAGTTAATTCTTGACATGTTGAATGACATTTAAAATGGTATCTGTATAACCTCTTTCAGCTTCTTAGTAAAATTCTGGAAGATATTAAAAAATATGGGGACTATGACTACCATTTAATGCACTGCCAGAATTTGAGAGAAATTTCCACCAACCACATGGCTTAGTTGCATTTTAACTGGGTTAAAAATATAATTTATAGCCCATCTATGCTTAGAAATGAACTAGGACTTGCCTTCCTAAGAGTAGGTAGAACATATCTTTTTACCCACTTTATGTAGGCTACTTGAATGTTATATGCAAGATATGTAACAATAAGAAAACTATACATTATTTCTATTACTACTTGGCCTATGTGGTTTTAATGTTACCACAATTTGATGCAATATTCGTCTGTTTTCTGTTGCTATAACAAAACACCATAGGCTGAGTAATTTACAAAGAAAAGAACTTTATTTAGTTCATGGTTTTGGAGGCTGAAAGTCCAACATAGAGAGGCGCCATTGATTTGTACTCTGGAGAGAACCTTCTTGTCTACATCACCTCATGGCAAGTAACATCATGGCAAGAGTGTATGCAAGGTGAAGAGATCACATGGCCAAGACAAAGCCAGAGAGAGAGAGAGTGAAGAGGGGACAGTCTTACTCTTTGTATAAAAACCCTTTCTGTAGGGCTCTTAAGAGTTCTATGGCTGTTCCCTTCCAAGGCATATTAGTCAGCTTTCCATTGCTGTGACAAAATACCTAGGAACATAAACTTAGAAAGAGGAATGATTTATTATTGCTCTTGGTTTCAGTCCATGGTTATTTGCCACAGTTGCTTTGGGCCTGTGGTGGCAGCATATGTCTTGGCAGTGGGAATGTTTGGGGAAGGATCACCTCATGGTGGGTTAAAAGAAAAGGGAGAGAGGGGAAGGAGTTGGGGGTGCTAATATCTCCTTCAAAGGCATGCCCCAGCGACTTCACTTCCTCCCACTAGGCGCACCTCCTAAGACTTCTACCACCTCCCACTAGCACCTGTGGCTAGTGACCAAGCCTTAACACATGGGCCTTTGGGGGCCACTTCAGATCCAAATGATAGCACAAGAAAAGACCACACCTCTGTTGTTTTGTGATTATTTCATTTCCCACGGTCAGGAGGCAGCACTTACTTGGTACTTTGATCAAGAATCATTTGTCTATGTGATTCTTCATCTATAGACTTTGAGCTTCTTGAGATCAGAGTTTGAGTGTGAGACATCATTGTCTGTAGTGGTGCTCAGCATAGAACTTTCCATATAGCTTCTAGAGATGTTTGGGTGGAAAAAGGAGGCATGATGGACTTGTACCAGGTTGAGGATCCTCAGATTTGGGCGGTTGTGGCAAGTATCAGGGCTGTGGCTCCCCACTGTAGATGTTCACTTCAATTTGAAATGTTTATGGGGTAGGAACATGATGCCACTTTTTACAATACTTTTCAATCATGGAACTTTCTCAGAATTATCTCTTTTCTTAAAACTTTTTAGCCACAGCAGTCATTCTGACCTGAAGGATCAAAGTCCATGAAAGGGCAAACCAGACTCTGCATGATCTAGCCCCATATTACCTCCCCAAACTCCATCTGTACTATCTCCTCCCTTGTTCTCTGCTTGCTGCCATATTGTCTTTCTTATGGTTTCTGGAATGCATGTGTAGCTCTTGCTGAAGGGCCTTTGCTTGTGTCTCTTTGTCTGGAAAACTCTTACCCTGCCTCTCTCCTTGCAGAAATCATCTCTCTTTAGCTCAGCCTTCCCTGTCTATGCATTTCTCCTTGCCATCACTCCCATTACTCTTTTTACTACAGCAGAGCTACATTTTTGTCACTAATTGATTAGCACCTATCTCCTTTATTAAACTCCCTGGTCTGTATGGGTAGAGTCTGTGCTGAGATCTGCACATCATTTTATCTCTGGCTCGTCTGGTATATATTGCTGTTGCTGTTAGGTGCCATCGAGTCGGTATCCGACTCATAGCGACCCTCATAGGGTTTTCAATGGCTGAGTGCTTCGGGATTGCCTTGGGAGTGGATTGCCAGGCCCTTCTCCCATTTTTGCGGTGCTGGGAATTGAACTCGGGGCCTCGGAGACTGCAGTGCAGCGCTCTACCCACTGAGCTAAATCTCAGCCCCTGGTGTATATTAGGTCCTTCAATATTGTTCATGAAATAAATGAATCTTGAGACTTGATTATATTAATCACTATGTGACATGAGTTCCTTACTTGGTATCCATAAGACTTGTTTTCTTCACCGGTCAAGTGGGAATTCTGTATGCCTCACAGGATTGTTCCAGGAAAAAAATTAAGCAACATCTCTAGGGGACTTGGGGTCCCTTCTTCAGGGCCCTTGATCTTGCTGAATTTAAGAACAGACACAGAAATGAAGTCAAGGATAGTTTATTGGAGTCAAAGAGAGTCAAAGGGAGTAAGAGGACCCTCAACGTCAAGGTAAGTAGCCTTGGAATTTAGGCCAGTTTTAGAAGAAGGGAGATAGAGAAAGGGAGAGAGAAAGTTGTACTTCCTGAGTTAGAAGTCAAAAAGTGGGCAGACTCTGTAATGAAAGTCTGTGAATCACTGCACTGAGGAAGAGGGATCTTGCATGTATATAAGACTGTATCTCAATAAGGGGACAACATTCCTCTCGTTTCCTTACCTTATCCACAGGTGCGCCATTTCTTCCTTCTTTTTTGCTTTAGGCTGTCCTTCTCTAGGCTTTCCCTTTTAACACAGTAGGAGTTTTGCCTCAAAGGAGATCCCCTTTACCTTCTCTTCATATGTAAAGGGTGTTATTGGCCACTGACCATGCCATTTCTAAAGTATTACTTGATCATTGACCAGGGCACTTGTAAAGGATGTTACCTACCAGCAGTCATGCTATTTGTAAAAGATATTATCTATCAGGCTAATACTGATCACTCATTGATCAAGTCATTTGTCTCACAGGCAGCTCATGTTGATATTTGTGTCTCAAATGGGAAGCAGATGGCTTCAGAGGGCCCTTTTTGGTCTCTCTCTCTCTCTCTCTCTCTCTCTCTCTCTTTCTCTCTCTCTCTCTCTCTCGTACTTAAGGGTTGAAACCCAGGGCCTCATGCATGCTTTGCAAGTGCACTACCACTGAGCTGCACTTGCAGCCCTTTTAAATTTTTTTATCTTGAGACAGGGTCTCACTGAGTTACACAAGCTGTCCCTGGCCTCAAACCTGTGATCCTCCTGCTTCCGCCAGTCTGTAGTTGGGATTACAGGCATGAGCCATGGTGCTCAGCCCTTTTCTTTTTTTTCTAGCATCACCTACTAGCAATACATGTAAATATATTCTGTAGACTACAATCCACTCTACAAGAGCAAGCTGTGATTTTTGCGTCTATTGATTTGTTATTCTAGAGAGGATATAATTGGGGGTGAAAATGGGATAAAATTCATTTTTGGCCAAAAAGGAAGTCTTTTACTCCTTTTCTATTTTCTTTTTCGTTCATTGATGTCTCTTCTTATTGATTTGCTATCAAAGCCTGTGTTAAGGATCTGACATAATCCATTTGTGACTTAATGTTAGTTTAAATGCTGGAGTTATTTGCATTTTAAACATGACTGAAGAACCAAAGGCTGTATCAATAAACAAAGATCAAGCATCAGTGAGAAGACAAAGACAGCACTTGGGGGTGGGGCACTGGGGACACCAACAAAGAAGCTACTCCATTCAGCCCCACCCTGCCACCTCCTGCCTTCTGTGGAGGTGCCATTCCACATCAGTGTCCCACTGCCCCTCAGGGGTCTTCTTCACGGTCAGTGAGTCCCCTGTTCTTCAATAATTCTACCATCTTTGTTCATTTCAGTTCAGAATTTCCCTATAACACACTGTGTGTTGATTTTGAGAATTTTCAAGAAAGCCATGATTATTTCTGAGGAAATTGGAGTGAGCTTGGAATTCTGCTAAACAAGAACTACCTGTGGGATATTTTAGCAATTTGCCCCACTACACCACCAGTTCAGTAAGCTTTAGAGTCCTTTAGAAGTCTCAAGTACAGTCTTTTATAGGGGATTATGTCCTGGGATGTAGGAAATCAGGAAGCCTGTGACAGGGATGATAAGAAAAGGAGGGATGGATTAGCATTTCTGTTTCAAGCTCTATAGGAGAAAATAATTATTTGGATTGGTTATTATTGTGACAAATTTATTGCCATGAATCAATCATCTGTGCCTGTAACTTTTAGGATAACTTCCATGACAGGAAGGTGCTACAGGGCATGTACAACAGTTACCTCATAATCCCTGACTTTAAGGAGTTTACAATTTAGTGGTGGAGGTGAAACATTCACACAAAAAATTAAATGATAGCATGAGCAAGTATAAATCCTGTAGGAGTGGTAGGAACAGTAACAACTGCTCTAGAAGATTAGGGATGGGAGAGCTCACTGTAGGCAGGGTTTTGATAGGACTTTGAAGGATGACAGAAGGGTGAATAACATTTAAACAGTGGCAAATGAGGTGTAGTGGGAAGAGGCCACTTCAAGTGGCCAGAACAGGGCCACATGTATTTCTGAATTCTGACATATATAAGTCCCCATTACTTTAGGACTTTCCTTACAGTCTATAGTGGTAGTAAAGTTTAGGGGCAGCTCATCGATGATAGGGATTGCTGGTCCAGCCTAGTGGTGTGCATATGAGGGAGAAGGAGAGGAAGAAGAGAAGAGCCATGATCCTCACCAGTTATAGGTAAGGATAGGAAGAATCATAGGAGGAAGAAAGGGGACCCAGGCCTTAGCGATTTCCACTTCCACGTGGCTTCTTTTCCCTTGGCTGCATTGCTGGTCTCTCTAAATTACATGAACTGGAGAAAATGAGAATATAGCAGATCTAGGGATGATGGAGAAGAATGAGAAACCCAAATTCTCCCCAGCCCCCACAAGCTGGATAATGGCCCCAGTTAGACATGCCAGGGATCTAGGGACAGCCTGCATGTGGACACGTGGCAGCCAGAGAGGTGAGCCTGGTCAATTTTATTGTGTGATTCATTTCCTTCCCCCAAGCTGGCGCATTGGAGCAGGCTCTGCTGCTTTCAGCCAAATATCAGCAGCACTCCAACAAGGGGCCTCACTGGGCTGGACCGCTGTGCAGATTTTCCCATCAGTCTAATGCAGGCACTGGAGCTTATCATCACAGTGCTTCAGGGTTATGAAATGCTTGTCATGCCTTCCATTATGAACCCATGTCCTTGGAAGGCTGCAGTGTATTTCAACCAGTGTAAAATACACAGCAATGCCATCCGTTCCAGAATGGCTTTGTTTCTACATGATGAAAAAAAAAATTGATTCATGGTCTATTTAGTCATGAGTGGAAGGGGCAAAAGAAGGCCACTGAAGGATTCCAGATAAAGGAAAGGAACTGAAATTCAATGGCCAAAGAGTGTCAGGGATGAAAGAGAAAATCCTCCTATGTGATTCAACTTGGCTAATTAGCTTTCTGCAAAGCTCTAAGGGAGCAGTTCTGATCGCAGGAAGCAGTGTGCAACAGCTGTTGATGCTGACTTGTGAAGCTGCCTCTGTCTGGAAAGAAACCTTCTCTTGGTGCTAGGGTTTCAGTTCTCTTTAATGTGGCTGCATGTGGACAGGTCCACACGTTTTGTTACTGATTCCTTATTGAGCTTGATATTTCAGTAATTAATGAAGACAGAAAAAGCCTAAAATAATTATTTGGAAAAAAAAAAAAACCTAAGTAACTCAAAGATTCCAAAACGTAGAGTTCAGTCCTTCTATCAGGAAGAGTAAGATGATATCACCACAATGGCAGATGAAGAACAAACTTTATTCTTAACTTCTCTGCTTAGAACTAACCATATGGGGATTACCACAGACACACATAAAGAAATAGTTGTAAGTCATTTATTGTAATAATTATAAGGGTTCCAAATTATAAATGACCAAAATAACAAATATATAGTATTTCTTAAATTATAGTAAATCACTAACAGGCTTGCCAGACTGTCATTAGAAATAGCATGGTATATTAGAAATATTTAAAGACATAAGGTATTCATGGTTATATCATTCAATGGAAAAAGCACATTCTAAGATCCTATGTACTGTTGATTCTACTTGGAGGATATATTGGAAAATATTCACAAAAATATGAATAGTGGTTAAGATTGCTGGGATCCATTACTCATATTTTATTCTGGGTGAAATACAGCCCTGGAGGTATGTAATGTAATGGTCCAGACTGTTTAGTTCAGGTTGTAGAATCACAGAGGTCTTCTGTTTGTTCTGTATTGCTTACCTTTTTGCCTTTTCTAACAAACATATGACTTTAATATTTTCTTTATGATAAAAATTCTAAGAAATGTCAAGCAAAGCAAATTTGCCCTGAACCCAGGGCCATTTCAGGCTTCAGGCACAGAATCATAAAACCAGCCTTGTGTGATTTCTCCATTAGCCTGCAGAGTGAGCACTAGTTCTTGACCTTGAGAAGGCACTGGAGTCACTCGGAATTCTGGTAGGAAGGTCCAAATTAAATGAGGCCTTAGACAAAGAGAGTGCTGTTGTATTGAAATTTATGGTATATATTATCTAAAGTTTGTCTTAGACTTGCACATTATATGCTTTGTTATTTGTTAATGTACCAACATTAACCTGTATAGGCAGTCATCTTTTCTGCAAAAGCATTCACAAAGACTTAGAGATGTATTATAAAGGTGAAAACTTCTTCTTTTTTTGAGGATATGAAATAAAGCATATGATGAAGCAATCATGCTGGGATAATTTGAAGACTAGAAGGATGCTAATTTATATTTGTTTATTGCTTTGATTTTTAAAAAAAACCACTTTACTGTTTTTAAAATGTTTTCAAATTCCCTCATCTTCTCAACCAAATGGGGTAGGCTAAATTGTATGCTATTTTGGCCTGCTCTTATCAATCAAGAAGTTGGGGCTTGGAGTGGTTTAGTGACTTGCCTAGTGAAGCACATTTGCTTCAGATAGTGATGAATGTAAACCTAGGTACCTAACAATAAAAACAACAACAACAACAACAACTTTCATCCCACAGTAGTTCCTCCTGTCAACATGTGATGCTATCTGTTAACTTATTGGTCAATTCTTTCACCCTTGTGAGTTTTGTTGGGGAGTAAAGACAAGAGACATTGCCTACTCAGAAACCTCTGCTGTAGAGTTGCTTATGAACTGGGCTGTCAGCACTACATATCTCCGAGATCAGCATTTCCCATGGGAGCCATAACTTTGTTTTAGTTCTTCTCTTGCCTAAAATACAATGTTGGCATTATCGTAGAATTTTATGGTCACCTAATTGGATGCTTGGGCACCAGGAGTCTTTTCCAACATGGCCTGAGACCACTATTCAGACAAGATTGTACCAAGATATGATAGGCACATTCATACCAATTCATAGAGGAGCAACTGAAAATCCTCATCAACACCTTCAACCAAGAATCTTATCCAGGTTATACTACCAAATGAAACTTCCTTTGGAAATCAACACTAAAGAGTCAAGAATCAAGATTTGGTTTCAGAATCAAGGAGCTAGACACTGGTTTCAGAAAATACCAGAACTTAAGGAGGCTTTAGAAGTTTAGAGTCAAGCTAAGGCCACAGAAAGGACCAGCTTCAAGAACAGGTTCAAAGTAGAGAAGCCAGATGGTACCATACCAGCTATAGCAACTTTCAGTTACATACCCTCCTTAAGGCATTTATGAACAACCATTGCTCTGAGATCTGGGAGTTGTTCCAGGGAGCAACTTGCTAAAGAAATTGAGGTTCTTGAGTAAATGGTCCAATTTACTTTCAAAATCAAAAATCTGAATTCCCTGTCCAGAGAGGAAAAGAACCAGTGAGTCCTTAGAGCAAGGCAGATTAAATCTCAGGAAATAGAAGGCATATACAATGGCAATAAACCTCACAAACAAACTCTCTTATTTCTTTGGTGTTTGCCCATGGTGGATGCAAAGACAAATTCAGTGTATTTGATATCATCAAGATGGGTTATAAACTTCTAGTCTTTTCATGTCTTATCAATTTTCCTTTTTAAATTAAGTATGTGTGACATGTACTATTTGAAAATATAATTTTCAAATATTTTAATTGATTACTTCATGTCTCTTTCCCAGTCCTCTTAAGAACTGATTCTTCTGTTGAGACTGAAAGTTGAGTCTCTGGAGATCATAAAGCAGGACTTCAGGAGGCAGAGACAGGTACAAGGGTACCACACAGTCCTACTGGTTCAGCTTGTCTTCAAAGTTCCTCAGTGGAAATAAACTTAGTCATTTTTAAGTTTTTACAGTAATGATCAAATCAGGTAAAATCATCAATTAATGCTGAAATCTTAAAGTGAAAGTTTGAAGAATGAGATATATACATCATCTCAAAGAATCTCGTCATACATTGAACTGATCTTCCACAAAGTTGCTAAGAACATGTTTTGGGGAAAGAATAGTCTCTTCAAAAAATGGTCCTGGAAAAAGTGGATATTCATGTGCAGAAAAATAAAGTTAGAACTCTGTCTTTCACCAAATCCAACAATCAACTCAAAATGGATTCAATAGTTAAATGTAAGACACAAAACTACTAGAAGAAAACAGGGGAAATGCTTTAGTACTTTGGAATGAAAAAATAAGTTTTTAGATAGGACCTCATTCCCAAAACCAAAGTCAAAAACAGACAAGTTGGAGTACATTAAAGTAAAAAAGTTTCTGCCCAGCAAAGGAAACAATCTAACAGAAGGAAGAGACAACTTATGGGATGGAAGAAAATATTTGCAAGTTGGACATCTCCCACTTACTAATTACAAAAGGAAAAATAATTTTATTGTGAAGGAGCCAGGTCAACTGCACCTTAAATAAGTG
This sequence comes from Pedetes capensis, assembly GCA_007922755.1. Classification (NCBI taxonomy): domain Eukaryota; kingdom Metazoa; phylum Chordata; class Mammalia; order Rodentia; family Pedetidae; genus Pedetes; species Pedetes capensis. The sequence continues at coordinate 14,989 of VMDO01021112.1, forward strand.
TGAATTTATTCTAGATACATCATGCAAGTAGAATCATACAGTAACTGTCCTTTTGTGTCTGGGTTATTTCGCTTAGCATAATGTCTTCAAGATTCATCTCTATTGCAGCATGTGTCAATAACCCACCTGTGCAAGGCTGAACAACGTTTCATTATGTGGATGTATTAGATACAGTCATGCATCATATGACATTTCAGTCAAGGAAAGACTGCATATACAAGAGCATGTACCATATAATCTAGATATACGGTATGATACATGATCTAGGTTAATGTAAGTACACTCTATGATTGCACAATGACAAAAATCTAATGCATCCAATGATGCATTTCTTAGAATACATCCCCCTCAAGAGTTGATATATGATTATATAAATATTGGTATGTATTATATAACATATGTATTGCCTTTTGGCTATGGTGATTATTGTTACTAGGAACATTGTGTGCAAATATCTGTTAGACTCTGGCTTTCAATTCTGGATGTATACCAATTCCTGGACCATACATTAAGTTATTATTATTATTACTTTTTGCTTTGTCATGGACCCTTTTGTTTTATTTTATTTTACTTTATTTCATTTTTCTACAGTTTTTTTTTTTTTTAAGACAGGGTCTTGAACTGGCCTTGAACTCTCAATCCTCCTGCCTCAATCCTTCTGCCTCCGCCTCCCAAGTAGCTAGGATTATAGGTATATGCCACAGTGCCAGATCTACAGTTTTACTCAGGTAGATTTGAGGTTCACTATACTATATATAAATCTAAAGTGTACATTTTTATGAGCATTAACCATATATATATGTTCATGAAATCATTATGGTCATAGAGACAACATATCTATCCCCCATCCCCCAATTTTTTTATAATAGGGTATAATTGTATAATTACTAATAGTACAACCATCAAGTAAAATAATTTGAAGCACTAGACTAGAAACAGCCTACTGCTTTCTGACTCTGATGAGAAAGGATTTTACACTAAAAGAAAAGTTCTTTTAATTTTGTTCTTTGACATTTTCCTTTTCTCCTAAAACTTGCATCTTAAGAGCTTGGGTGATTTCTTGGCAAGAATTCTGAAAGCAAAGGCCAAGTGTTCAGCTGGGAGAAGGAAGGCTGGGGAGGCAGCCGAAGGCTGTTTAGGCTGCTTAGTCATACTTTATGAGACATGCATGTCTCAGACTCCGGTAGTTGCAAAAGCCAAGGGAGCCTTCTCGTTGGAGGAGAGAAGTCAGTTTTCAGGATTGCTTTGACAAGGGATGCCTTGGCAGCCCCACAAAATGTTTCCTGAGGACACAGGGATGCTGGATGCATCTTGAGAGAGAAATATTTCACAGCAGACACTTTTATCTTCTTTGAGTTTTGAGAGCTGGGGACACAGAAAGCTTTCATCCCACGGTCCCCAGAGAACTGATGTTCAAATACCAGAAATTAAATCCTGAAGCTAAGATCAGAAGGTCTACACTGAGCTATAGACAAGCACATCTTGGCCTGTGCGGGATCTCCAGGCTGTCCTCAGGGTAAATACACCAGCCAGTTTGTGAAGACATAAAACAAACCAAAACGATGCTGTCAAATCCTTTCCTTCCTGGGGAAGCCTCGAGGAAGCTGGCAGCTTCGTCAGAGGCTGAGGACTTTGTCAAATAAAAATGGATCTGGACTTCCTTGAGGAGACACTTTATTCAAAGAGACCATTGCAACAGGAAGAACTCTCTGGTTTCAGCATCTGCAAATGTCGCAAACCCAAGTAGAAAAAGACTTTATAGGAAGGGGTAAGCAGGGCTTTTGAAGGGAAATTCAGCGATCTGATGGGAGCAAATAGTGCAGAATGGTGATTTGACAGGAAGCTGTTTCTTGTGTAGTCATCCAGTTTTCAGGATGGGATGTTAAAGCCAGATGCTCTGTATTTCAGGCATGGGGCAAGCCACAGTTGAGAGGCTTGCCCAGAGAAGAGAAGCATAATCAAAGTTTGGTCAAGCCAAATTAGTGAGTAAATGATGGGCAACTGAGAGAAGCTGGTCAACTTCAAGCTCTCTGGACGGCTGAGATGCACTGGTCAAGTAGACAGCCATCCCAGGGTATGAATCGCAAGAGTGGCTGCATGTGCGGCTTATTTTGTTGTTGTTGTTAGGTGCCGTCGAGTCGGTATCCGATTTATAGCGACCCTCATAGGGTTTTCAATGGATGATTGTTTCGGGATTGCCTTGGGAGTGGATTGCCAGGCCCTTCTCTCATTTTTGTGGTGCTGGGAATTGAACTCGGGCCCTCAGAGACTGCAGCGCAGCGCTCTCCCAACTGAGCTAAATCCCAGCCCGTGCGGCTTATTAGAAGGACAGATTCCATGATTCCATGCTTGGGACTATGTATACTCGGAATAGATAAATCCATGGAGATATAAGACAAACCTAATGATTGTCAGGGACTAAGGGGAGGGTAAATGGAGAGGGAATGCATACAGAGGCCCTTTGTTAGAGTGATGAAAATATCTTGGAACTAGATAGAGGTGATTGTTGCTATACCAAATGCCACTGAAATTTATCTCAAAAAGGAGTGGGGAATCGGGACTGTTATTCTTGAGGTTCCCAAAGACACTGTGACTGTGAATAACTTATTGTCCTTCATGAAGGAAGGCCGGGGTAAAAGTTATGAGAGTTCCCCCTTCACTTGAAAATTGGATTTCCACTGAGTGGCTTGTGTGATCGCCGGAAGATAAAACGTTCCCCTCACCTTGCACTGCTGTTCCTGGAGCCAGTCTCTAATTCACAGAATGGTTTTCTTTACTGAGTCCAGAAAAATCAAATCTGTTTTTCTTAATAAAAGTAAATCATTATAGCAGCTTGGGAGTTAACCTGACACCAAGATTTTTTTATTTTCGACTTTTTAGACTTTAAATTTCTGGATTGTTTAGTAGGTGAATTATACCCTGCTTAGGTGAAAATAGTCTCCTTGATTTCATCTCCAGATATAAAGTGACTATTGCTATTTCATGACTCTGATTTGTAGATCAGGAAGTCAGTCTCCAAGAACAAATCCAATTTAATGGACACTTTACTCAATATTTCACTAAGGTGAGAATTTTGTAAAACAGTCCATTAAATGATGGTTAATTATCTCAAAATAAACATGCTTCCCGAGTCCTCTGGGGCTAAAATGTTCATCTGGAATCCAGACTTATTTGGGAAACCCTGGTCCCTGCTTGGTCCCCATTATCAAACCTTATTTTTAACACTTTGAAAGGAGTACATATGGCTTATTTCTCACTCCCTAGGAAGCTGATCATATAGTAGATTTTTCCTTTTGTCTTAAAGTGCTTTTGAAGATCTCTTACACCTAATTTCTGTTTTTTTTTCTTTTGTTGTTGTTAAAAAAGCTCTTGACTAGAAAAATGTATCTGATATTTACTGGAGTTATTGTTAGGGGCAGAGCTCATGGGGAGGATGACTCATACCAAAGAGGCTTCTAGTTATTTACAAAGCAGTAGAAATAGTGGTAAAGTGGTGATTTCTTCCCTCTCTCTCTCTCTCTCTCTCTCTCTTTTGTGGTATTGGGGGTTGAACCCAGGGCCTTGTGCTTGCATCATGCTTTGCAAGTGCTGGACCACTGAGCTGCACCCTCAGCTCATTTTTTTTTTTTTTTTTTTTACTTTTTGAGACAGGGTCTCGCTAAGTTATGTAGACTGCCTCTGGTCTCAAACTTGCAATTCTCCTGCCTCCGCCTACTGAGTTGCTGGGATTACAGGCATGCGCCACCGCACCTGGCTTCTTCTTTGTATCTTAAATAAATTCCAGAATCTCAGGCAGCCTAGTATATGTTCATTCCACATCAAAGATACAGCAGTCTAACTTCAGAGGTCTTGAAGAATAGATTTTTTTTTTAACCATAACTTTCTTCAGACGGGTAGTTCAGATACTTTATTCAACCCAGAAGCTTTCTCAAAATTCAGTCGAGTGATCTTCCTTTCTTCATGGTTTCCAGTTCAGGGCAGCTGCTTAAAATTTGTCCTCTCTGTCAGTGGCAATTTCTTGTTGCTGTGGTGACATCAGACCCTTCCCGGGGGGCTTCTCCTGTGCTGTGACCTTATATCTCTGCCCTCTGCTCCGAAGCCACTCTTGCCTGGAGACCACCTCTCCCTGGGTGTAGTTCTAGCCCAGGCTGCAAGCCTGCCCCACACCCATCGTCTCTTGTCCCCATTGCTTCCCTGGCTGTTAGACATTTACACTGAGGACCTGAAACTGCTGGTGGGTAGGGTTGGGGTAGCAGGGCTTGCTTTTATTTGTACCTGTTGATTTACCCAGCAAAAATAAAGGTTTTTTAGGGGGATAATCCAGAGGCTTTGCAGTAAGACTAGTGTTATGGAGGACATGTGGCACAGAGGTCAAGAGAAGTGGTTCTGGGGTCAGGAAGTCTGGACGTAAGCCTCCACTCATTAGCTTTGTGACCACAGGACAGTTTTTCCTTTTAAACATCAGTTTTCTTTTCTTCAAAATGGGTCTAATAGTAGGCTGCATCCCATACTCGTGCTGTGAGACTTAAATGGGCCCTTGATCTCATAGAGTGGAGGCCTCATTTCCTGACTGACTGGAGCTGGCTTGTCCACACCTGGGTCTTGGTGGAATCTCAGCCTCTGAAAACAGTGTGTCAAGAGGTCTCTTTCTTGAGACTTAGGGACCTGGAGATCTGAATGCCACTCAATGTGTCCAGTTGTTGTTGTGTGCTGTTGAGTCTTGTCCAACTCATAGTGACCCTCATAGAGTTTTCAATGGCTGTCTGTTTCTGGATTGCCTCAGGAGTGGATTGCCATGTCCTTCTCCCATTTTTGTGGCACTGGGAATCAAACTTGGAACCTCAGAGACTGCAGAGAGGTGCTCTACCAACTGAGCTAAATCCCAGCCTTGTGTCCAGTTGTAGAAAGGCCAATGACTCAGGGAGGCTCTGTTGTTCTTCCCTGCTTCACTGTTTACCAACAATGGCGATTTTGGTTGTTATTGTTGTTGTTCCATCCCTAGTGATAAAACAGGTAAGCCAGAATATAAATGGTCTGTCATTTGCTTTGCTTGTAACTTTATAACATCTTCATATTAATTAGTTTTGTTTCTCCTTAGTGATCATCTAAAGACCATGGAAATGCCAAATTATGGCTGCTTCAAGAATAAGGAATGGAGTCCGGCGTGGTGGCACATGCCAGTGGCTGAGGAGGTGGAGGCAGGAGGATCACAAGTTCAAGACCAGGGGCAGTCTGCACAATTTAGCGACACCCTGTCTCAAAAAAGTAAAAAAAAAAAAAAAGGCCTGGGCATGCAGCTCAGTAGTCCAGCACTTGCATAGCATGCAAGCCCAAGGCCCTGGGTTCAACCCCCAGTACCGGAAAAAAAAAAAAAAAAAAAAAAAAAAGGTTAGGAATGTACCAGTGGCCTAAAGAGGAAAAAGAAACATGCTGAGTCATTGGAACCTGAATCAGAATAAGATGCTGGGCAGGGTGTAAGAAGGACAAAGGCCCACCTCTGGTTTTCAGATGACAGATGTGGCCAGGGATGTCTGCATAGCTGGCAGGGCCCAGCGCAGTATGAATGTGGGACTCCTTGTGATACAAATTAAGAATTTCAAGACAGAGGCAACAGAACATTAACCAAAGCAGGGGACCCTGTGTGACTGCACAGACTACACCCCCTGAGCCCGGTCGTGAGGTTAGTGAAGGTGAATGAGTATGCTCTCACTGCGGCTTTAACATGTCACATGGTCATGGCAGGAGCTCTTGTCATAAGCTCTGTAAGGGTGGAGACCATGGTTGTCTTGTTCACTGCTGTCATCTAAGTGCCCAGCAAAGAAGCTGGTACCTAGCATGGAGGAGAGGAAGGGCAGGAAGGACATCTGGTGCAAGTTACTTGCCTTGCGGCCATTTGCTCTCCTCTCCTGAAGCTTTTGCACTCATCATCTGGGAGTAGGGATTAGAGGTTCTTGGCATATAGCAAGCTTTGCTTAATTTCCCAGAACTTTAGTTTCCTTCAACTTGCAGTAAACATTTTAACTGTCAGAAGTTCTATAAAAGGATAGTGACAATAAGGTTGAAGGAAAGATGAAATCATCAAATTCCAAGAAATCCAAACATGTTTATTTGTCTTTGGAAAGCATGCAGGTAAAATTGGAGTGGGGTAGATAAATAAAAACAGGGCTCATAAATGGGATTTGATTTTAAAAAGAACTTTTTAAAAAAAATATTGGGTTCTGGAGATAAACGCTTATATCTTCCAGGGAAACAAGCTGTTGTGGAAGGGTGGGAAGTATTTGCTGTCAGATCAATAGGTTAGCAAGATTTAACCTGAAAATTTTCATTTTTATGATAATAAGAAAATATTCTGTTCTCCTGGCATCATTAAAGTGTAGCCTGCAATGTCAGGATCCTAGAGAGTACCACCATAATAGGGCCCTATCTAGCCCACCTGGAAGACTGACATCTCTCCTCCAAGGCAAGATGGCTCTGGTGACTTTTGTCCCAAATCCAGGTTTCTTTTGGTGTCAAGTGAGCCAAGATGGCACCTGCCTGCCTGGACACCCTGTTATCTAATTGGTTACATCCGACCCTCACCCTGCCCCCTGATTGGCCACTAAAGAACATCCCCTGATTGGCCACTAAAGAACATCCCCTGATTGGCCAGAAAGTGACATCTGATTTCACCCTTTATTTGCATGTCACTCCTAATTGGTTGCTCCCAGCCCCTGGCACCACCACCTGTTTGGTTGGTGGCCATCTTGAGGCAGTTACCCAAAGCCTATGTAAATAGAGCTTGCTACCTGCTCTGGAGGCTCTGGCACTTCACTGCAGACAGGCCACACCATTGCCAGATCAAGAGAGAAGACTGCCTGCCACCACACAGGCCACTCCATCGCTGGACCAAGATGGAGTTTCATCGGGCACCAGCAGCAGAGGGGGAGCCGGCTCTCGTGGAAGACGTCTGAAGGGCAAATGGACCACCACCACCAGAGCTGTGACACTTAAGCTATCCTGAAGGGCAGGCTTAAGGGCTTTATTTCTTTACATGAACTGTACAATAAAATCTGTACTAAAGGCATCCCGAAGCCATCTGTCCTCGATTCACCAGTCCCCTGGTGTGGGGTCCCAATCCTGGTCAGAGAAAAAGAGCTAGCCTTGTTCCTGCCAAGGGGCGGGGTGACCCACACTGCAAGAGAATTTGCTCTTTTCTTTTGGAAGAGAATACTAGAAATCTATATTTTTGAAATCCTTGCACAAAAAGGTTTAATAAAGTGAATGTGTCATTCAATGATTCTTTAGTTTACTAGAAAATAAAAAACATTTGCTGGGTTCAGCTTTTGACAAGACATGATGAACATCCATTAGAGCCCAATTGATTTTTTGTCTTGTTTTGAACTTTCACTTGTATGGCCCTCATCCTTGCTGAGAACAATGATGAAAAAAAAAGTATCTAGAGACACAGTTTGAACCATACAATTTGAAGTTTCCTTGCCTGCACATATGTTGGAATACACAGTTTACCTTGTCCTTTTTCATTTCCCAAAGTGCATCTGAAAAAGAATGTAATAAGTGTTGCAATGCCTACTGGTGACCAATTTACCTACTAGAAGAAGATGTTAATAAACCATATTTTAAAGATGGTCCGATGGAATTGAGGTTTTGTTTGTTGTTGTTCTTTAAATAAAAAGCATGCACTAAGAATATTTGAGACTATGACCAAAATTATAAAACTTTGATTTGTTTTTCTGATGTAAAAGATTCTCATAGCATGAAATGAGTGACAAAAATCTGCTATTGTTTATTTTCTAGAGTGGAATAAAATTGGATAGGGAAGAGCTGAATTATGGACAGGGCTATGAAGCCTTCTGAGAATTTCTTTAGTGCTAGTGAAAGGGAAAGAAAGGACATAGGAAAAGCATTAGAGGTATACACCTATTAAATTGTACAGAGAAATACTGCCTTCCTCCTAATGGTGTAAGCAAGTGCTTCCTAGTGTCATTGAGCAGCTGAAGTTTAAGCAGCACTTTCTGTGGGAAAAGAAGTGAAGGTACTCTACTTTTCTCGGCCTTGGGAAGATGTTGAGAGGCATTGAGAAGATTTGCCTATTTCTCTTGGTAAACTGCCTGCAGCCACACCACTGTGGTGTCTGATCCTGTCAGATCTTGGAATCTAGGCAGGGTCAGGTCTGATTAGTCCATGGATACGAGACCACCTGGGAACACCAGGTGCTATAGGCTTGGGAGAAGGACCCAGCAACCCACTTCCAAAAAGCAATCAGCCACTGAAAACCCTATGAATAGCAGAGAAGCACTGGCAATAGTGTTTGCCTGTTGTACATAGGGTCGCTATGAGTTGGACATCAACTCGATGGCATCTAACAACAACCACAACAATTGATAAACTGACTTCATTTAGGCCCCACCTACAGGAAGTGATAAACTGAATATTTCTATTGCCCAAGAAAAGGGATTGTGGAGAATGTCAAAATTTTTGATGCAGATAGTGTGACACGGGCAAACTGTGCTTGTTTTAAATAAACAGGTCTTTTCAGTGTTTGGCCAGCTTTCCAGAGGGATTTGGCATTTGTTTTGTTTTTATAGTAATGGAATTCTGACTTTCTAGGGTGAAACTAATCAAAATCTTTAATTTTGTGGGAAGAAGAAAAATATTCCTTTTGCTTTATTTAACGTGTATTAAGATATATTTACAGGAGAATGAGATGGCAATCCACTTTGGAAGCAATCCTGAAATAAACAGCCATTGAAATCCTCATGAGGGTTACTATGAGTTAGACCAGACTCAATGGCACCTGACAAGAAGAAGATATATTTAGGAAACATAAGGCTCAAAGAATTAATCTGAGGCCCCTAAAAGAGGTTGTAGATCAGATCAAAGAAAGGTGGAATACATGGATTACGATGTCCACTGCTTGTTCTTCTGGTTAACCATGCCTCACTTAGAAGTTGGTGGAGTATAGTAGAATTGGCTAGTAACCAAGATCATATGGGCAGTACTCCAACTCTAAGCACCACCATTGTGGTCCTATCATCATTACAGGTGTCTTTGTTGGGATTCAGAAGTGTCAGTTATTGAGTGAAGCAACATTACTTATGCCTTCCTAACATTTTTACCAGAAAAATAGTGTAAGTAATTGAAGATCAGAGAGATTAAATAATTTGCTTTAGATCACCTGGTGAGTAAAAGTTGGAACCAGATTTAAATTCATGTTTGTCTTTTCCCCAAATTTATATCGCCTCTGGTTTTGATGGGTTCTGTAAATCCTGAATCAAAACTTTTTCTAGGCCAACTAGGATGAAAATCATACTTAGATGGAAAATGGAGTACATGCTAATGTTCTTGCCTGTAGCGTCTATTTCTCCTTTTTATAAAGTCTATTCTCATGGTTCATTGGGGGAATCATCTCTCCCCCAGCTCTATGTGTTTCAAGAGAAGTTGGCACCATACTTGATTTTAGGGATGGAGCCTCAGACTTAGGAATAGGCAAATTGAAAAAGTCATTTTCTCCCTAGCCCGAGTGCTCAGATAAGAGATGGGCATCTGGCTTAGGTTAAGCCAATCAGAGCTAAAGAGATTCAACTGTGCCCTCATTGAAACAAACTCTCGGCCTTATTTGTTAGAGTTGAAATGGGAAGGATATGGGATAGAAATGCTGTAGCCTCCTGCAGTTCTGGGGTAAAAGTCTATTTAGACATAGAATCAGTTCACAAAAAGGCAGAGCAAAGAGATAGGCATTACTTGGGCCTTGATCATATCACTTGAACCTTGCTCAAAGTTGTACCTGAAACCAGTATTGTGGACTTAGTTTCCAGTTTCTCTGGACTGGACTTTCTTTACTTTCAAGAAGAGCTCTAAGTAAGCGAGATTCTCAAGGTAATTAGATAGCTGATGATCTGTTCGTAATTGTTCCTCTGCAAACCTCATTTTTCTCTTGCTGTTGGGACCCCATAGTCTCAGTCCCCTCTGCTCTGAGTAGCCTCACTCATGGTTCCTTTGGTTCTTTTCAGTGCCTTATTCAAAGTGCTGAAAGGCTTGGAAATATATCCTACCTACTATCTTATTCAAGTGCCTGCAGCTGTAGCCCTGTGGCATCTGATCCCATCAGATCTCGGAAGCTAAGCAGGGTCGGGCCTGGTTAGTACCTGGATGGGAGACCGCCTGGGAACACCAGAAGCTGTAGGCTTGGGAGAAGGACCTGGCAACCTCCTCCCAAAAATCAATCTGCCATTGAAAACCCTATGAACAGCAGAGAAGCACTGACAGTAATGTTTCCTCTGTTGTACAGAGGGTCGCTATGAGTCGGATACCGACTCGACGGCACCTAACAACAACAACAACAATCTTATTCAAGGCTATATTCAATGTTTTGTGGTGGACAAAGTTTCTTTTAGGCAAAGTGATTGCAAAAATTGGTTATTTTAAATATAAGAGGATTCAAAATTCTTGGAGGGTCATAGACTCTGTAGCAGAGATGGGTTTGTTTGTTCATTCAGTAAATGCTTATTGTGTACATATGTTGTTCCAGGTGGTATTCTAGGCATTTCCTTCATGGAACTGGTAATGTAGTGGATGAAATGAAGAGATATGTTTTTAGGGCAGGTGAATGCCATCCAAAGGGAACAACAGTTTCAAGTCTGTTCTTGTTTAAAATATTCCTTGAAATTATTTCCAAGACAAAGTTCAATTTAGTGTAGTTATTGAGAGCAGCATGTTGTGCAAAGAAGATATTTAAGAGCCAGTAGATTGTTGCTCAACAGGCTGTAAAGTAATTCTTACTTGAGTCCACCAACTTATTAAGAAATAAAGTTGATCAAGAGAAACAGTACATTGTGTGGAAGGAACAGAGGACTCAGAAAATCTTGGATGTAGGCCCAGTTAGGCCATTAACTGTAAGAATAGTAGTCTTCATTTAATTTCGAGTCAGTTTATGACCTATGAAATGAAGACCATCTACTCTGCCAATATTTATAGTTGTTCTAAGGTTCAAAATGAGACCTCCATATACATGAAGAGTATTGTTGCTATCCAAACATTTGATTTTCTACATATAATACCTATTGTCCTCATTTCAAAGATGAGGAAACTGAGACATGGGGAGGTTACATAACTTACCTGAAGCAATACATCCAGGAAGAGGCAAAACTGAGCAGTAGATAGAGAGGCCTTATGCTTATTCCCTACTCTATTGTTCTGAGGTGCTGTCAAGTCAGTATCCTACTCATAGGGACCCTATATATGACAGGCAAAACACTATTATCAGTGCTTCTTTGTTATTCATAGGGTTTCCAATGGCTGATTGTTTTTTGGGAGTAGGTTGCCGAGTCCTTCTTCCAAGCCTACAGCACTTGATGTTCCCAGGGCGGTCTCCCATCCAAGTACTAACAAGGCCCAACCCTGTTTAGCTTCTAAGATCTGATGGGATTGGATGCTATAGTGGTACAGCTTCAGGCCGTACTCTATATTGCCCTCTTAAATGTCAAACTAATAAGTAGCTTCAAACCCTCTTATTATTTTGACTGGATACTTGATATTGAGCACACAGACATCTCACATATTTTTTGTGAATGTTTTAGAGTTGTGAATAATTTTTTCCATGTATCTTGTGTCTTCTTTGGATACTTGAACACCCTTCTCTTTGCAAAGAGCAACCCTATTCCCTGACTACATTAAGGAGAAATAGATGAGCTCAAATGTGCTCTCCAACATAGATGGAACTGATTAGCTGCAGGCTCTAGGCTTGTAAGATGGTAGACCTAGAGGCTAAGGCTCCATATTGAGATTGTACATGGACTCATAAAGTAGAAATAGATATACAGGAAAGTGGAGCTAATAAACTATCAGGGAGAGACACAAATAGAATGAGTGGGAGATTAAGGAAGGGAGTCAGAGAAGCAAAGGTGGATCCTTGGTTTCTAATCAGCTCCTGCTCCTGCGTCCAGTTCTTCCAAAGAACCAGCCACTCTTCTCACTCTGGGGTTCTATAAGACATTCCTTGGTCCTTCCAGAGAAATTCCCCTTCATTTAACCTGGTTTGAGTAGGTTTCAGTTCCTTGTAAATAAATGGTTCTTAGAAGAGACTATCCTAGGATGTGAATGTATGTATGGAGCTACATGAAATCTTAGGTTTCCCATGGAATTTAAAACTCAGTCTTATGGGTTCCCTGACAAATGATGATTTGGTTTCTGATTATGCACTTCTAATGATAGATAGTTCACTATGACCCAAGAAGATCTACTTTATTATCAAATGGTTATAAATATATGAAACATATGGCCTGGAGTGGGGCAACCAGGTTGAATAGAAATATGGAGTGTTCCTTCACTTGTTATTTGGCTTTACATCCAGATTCTTTGCAAACCCAGTTGCCTCACTCTGGCAATTCTGGTCCATCATCCAAATGCCCTTCAAAAATATGGTCCCTAGAATTTAGTATAGTGTTTAAATTAGTTGGTAGAATGCTTGCTGTGTACCTTGGGTTTGATCCACACCACTGCCAACATGGCAGAAGGACCTGACAGCCTACTCAAGAAATAATCCTGAAACAATCAGCCACTGAAAACACTATGAATAGCAGAGAAGCACTGATACAGTGCTGGCCATAGTGCAGTGTCTGGGAGTGTTTCATTCTGTTGTGCATAGGGTCACTATGAGTTGGACCCCGACTCGATGCACCTAACAACAACAACAACAACAACAACAACAACAACAAAAAACAACCAACAACAACTAGATGTGTTTGAGTTCCACAATTGGGTTAATAGTCCTGTGATTTAGCCACAATAAGATTACATAATCTTATCAATTGTTTGTGTTATTCTATTGTCTTTGATTATCACTGAACAGCATTTTAAGAGATGTAGAATCCACCAAAAAAGGATTCATTTGTAAGATATTGATAGATTTGCAGAAATAATACTTAAATAATTGACAGTTATGTTTATTTGAGCTAACTTCTGGTAGTCAAGTCAAATTAGTTTAACAACATTCTCCTCAAATCTTACCCAGAGCTTTATATAGCTAAAGAAATTGAACTTTGGAGGCACCCAGCTGTTCTTCTGGTCTTTGGCCTTAGTCCATATAATTCTTGACTTTCTCTTATATGATGTTCTATATAATTTTTGGCTTGCAGTTGTACCACTGTGGCCTCTGATCCCATCAGATCTTGGAAGCTAAGCAGGGTTGGGTGTGGTTAGTACTCGGATGGGAGTCCATCTGGGAACACCAGGTGCTGTAGGTTTGGGAGAAGGACCTGGCAACCCACTTCCAGAAAAATCAATCAGCTATTGAATATTCTATAAATAGCAGAGAAGCACTGATAATAGTGTTCCACTTGTTGTCCATAGGTTGCTATGAGTCAGACACTGACTCGACAGCACCTAACAATAATAACAACATACATATTTTATTACTGAGTTAATCTTGTTAAAATGTTGTTTTGATTGTGTTAGGATTGGGACATCAAGGAAGGGTTTATAATTCTCTTCCTCCCTCTCTTTTAGCAAAGGAAAGTAAAATTTACATTTACCTTTAAGATCCTTCACAACATGCTCCTTTTTAATCTTCTCTCCAGTGGCTCACATTTATCCTGTGGTCCAGTGAAATTGTGCAATGCTGTCCCCTAGATTTTGCTCATCTTTGCATTTTCGTTGGCACAATGAAATGCCTTTCCCTTTTATTGTGCTGATCAAGATGCTATTCACCTTTGAAAACTAGATTCTGGTCCCTCTCTCTGTGATGCCTTCCCAGGTCTTTCCTGTTTGTAGAAACTCCTCTGGCTTTGCTTCCTAATTTAATTATCCTATGCATTGGACAACTAATCATATGGTGCTTTATAATATCCCTTATGGTCATGTAGTATACCTTCATTAATTTGTTATATTATCATGTTTTCCATTTTCTCTCATATTGCACTAATAGAATTGAAACAATTTAAACATTCCAATTAAAAAATGTGGGGTGGGGGAAGAAACTTTTGGGATCTGAAGTGCTTTGTGCTTGGGTGAGGAAAATCTGTCAATTGTTGATCTTTTCCTATAGCCCCTAATTCAGGGATGATATAAAAAGGAAAAAGTATAAGCACATTTCAATAAGTTAAGATGTAGTCTGTTTTTTGGGGGCACAGAATATAAGAAAAGTCAATACATTTTTATTCTAGGATATTTCAATATTAAGGTTTCTGAATGAAGAAAACAGGCCAAAAGTAACACACTGCAATCACTAATATTCTTAGTTTCTTGTGATTTGGAAAATAATTTTATTTTCATGCTTTAAAACTCATGGCCAAACATTAAAAAACCTTGTGTCAACTCTGGACTTCTCAGTAAAGAGCACTTTCCTTTTCCCTCCTTTTCATCCTTCTATCCTTCCTTTCTTTCTTCCTCCCTCCCTCCCTTCCTTCTTCCCTTCCTTCCTTCCTCTCTCCATTCCTTCCTTTCTTCCTTTCCTTTCCTTTCTTTTCTTTCTTTTCTTTATTTTTCCCTGTTACTGGGAGGTTGAACTGAGAGCCTCATGCATGCTTTTGTAAGTGCTCTACCACTGAACCTCACCCCTAGCTTAATTTTTACTTTTTATTTTGAGACATGGTCTCACCAAGTTATACAGGCTGCCTCTGGCCTAGAACTTCTGATCTTCTTGCCTCCACTTCTGGAGTCACTGGGATTATGGATGTGTGCCACTACGCCTGACAAAGAGAACTTTCTTAAACTGACATAACTGTGATTTTTTTCTCCTTTGCTCCCATGTCATGTTCTTTTATGTTTTGACTCCACACATATCTTCTTAATTCCTAATCTTGTTTTAATATCTGTTTTATTGGTCTAACTGTAGAGCTTTACTCAGAATGTTATTAAATTGTAGAAGATTATTGATGCAGGTTGACTATGAACAAATATTAAGGCCAAACCGCAAAGACACAAAAAAATCTCAGAATTTTATGTCCAGTTTATTGGGCCTTGAGGAATACCACTAAATGTCCTAAATTTCAAGAGTTTACAATAAATAACATGTATGTTTTAAACTTTCAAGAGTTTTTCTCTCTATCGAGAGAATTTATGATTTGTGAAGACAGTTCAAGAAAATAAATTTCTCTTTTTTCCTAAGAACTACATAATAAGGAAAAAACTTATCTTCAAGCTCCTTTTGTACTCCTTCCACTGAAAAAGAGCTAATCTTCTCATCTGTGTTGACACTGACTGCTCTGCCCTATGTGTCTGTAAGGGCTTGAACTTGGCCTTGACTTGTCCCTAGTGTCTGAATTCTAGACACTTATCTGCGAGATTTAGGGTCAACATGTTCTGCTAGAGTGGTTTTGCAACGTTATTTTCATTCTGTAAATAGTGTTTCTGTATTTGAGAACCTGTTGTTGGAATGGAAGGATATGTAGCCTTACTGGTTGGCTCCAGTTGGAAGTAGGGGTTGGCTGGCCTAGCCACTGCCTTGGTATCTGATGGAGGCCAGTAGAGGAAACCATCCATGCTCCCCTGGGAGATCTCCTAGGTGTCTCCTAGATGCTCCCTGAGGGACTGGATTTGTCTTAGAATGGTCTTTGGGGGTTAAGGCTAACTTTGAGGTGGAGCTGTACTTCTTTAAGCCTTCTTTGGGGGTACTTGTGTAGAGCTGTGTAATATTCACAAAATTAGAGCCTTTTATAATGAGGAGGAACCTAATGTATAATGAGAACTTTATTGTGATAATTATGAGGAAAATGATACTTTCACACTAAGTGAATCCTTCTTTGTTTTCTCTACTACAAGACTTAACATCAATTATACATTTTCCATAAGAGTGGTGAAGTAGGACCCCAGGCTGCTTTCTATAGCCCACCAATTAGTTGATCATTGCATAAAATGTTCAATTTAATTCCCACTTATTGAATGAATATTCAGGGAATGTTTCACTGTACAATGTGTTCTCCGATGTAAAGTGTCATGTTTACTTTTAAAGAAGTTAACCTACCAACTCAATAAAACAACTGAGTGTAAATGAAGTCTGGCCTAGATAGCCAGTAATACTTTGGGTTCTATTTGATATATTCAAGAAGTGAATAATACATGGTTCAATTAATCTGAAATATTTATTGAGCATCCACTATGTACAAGACCCTGAGCCAAGAGCCAAAATGAATTATTTTGCATCTATCTGCCAGAAACGAGAATCCTCTCCAGACATCAACAGGGTACCATTAAATTGTACTTGGTTAGAAGGACGGGAAGATATGCATGAGAGGGTGAGAGAGATTTGGTGGACAGTAAAAGTACTTAGGAATTCAAAGTCATGTACATACGGGAAAGAAAAAGTAAATCAAGATTCAATATAAATTAGAAAATGGATTTCATTTTCTCCATAAAGTAATTCAAAGCATTGATTGTAACTGTTGAATCTTATTTGTTATATCTTAAGGCCTCATTTTTGTTTATCAAGCATGCCAAGTCATATGAATAATGCTTTAAGTGACAAGATTTATAGCCTACCTGTGGAGGTGTTTCTTGTTCTACTGTTGTTCTGCTTTAGAATGCTGGGGAATGGGGAGGCTGGGACCCAGAACAACCAGACCTTTTTGAACAGAAAAAGGCTAAATTCTAATAATCAGCGATTTTTATGTGGTATGAAGACATTTTCTGGGAGCTGTGCCATAGGTAAAATGAAAGGCAGGAAATCATATTTGAAAGCATATTATCAAGTACTATTTTGTCTCCCACATACAAGTGAGATTTGTATGGAAAACAGACTAACCTAGGGGGAATGGATTGACTGAGGGAAGACTGCTATTAGAATGTTTATTATTTTTTTATTTGCTATTTGTTATTTGCTATTTGTTATTTGCTATTAGAATAGCAAAGAAGGACCAACAATACTGTTTCGCCTGTTGTATGTAGGTTCACTATGAGTTGGACACCGACTTGACGGTACCTATCAACAACAACAAATGAGTTAATGTATGTAGACGTAATTAGTCTTATAACAATCTTCCCACCTAGGTGGTTTTAGCTCTATTTTACAGAGAAAAACTCAGAAAAATTCAAAGAACTTATAATTTCTATCTTGTTAGTGACAGAGCTTAGAATAGACTCTGGGTCTGTCTCATCTCAGGCTAGCCTATTGTCTTTCTTGTAAAGAATGAAGTTGAGTCATCAACTTCAGGTTGATGTGTCCTGATAGCTCATATTGTGTTATAAATATCACAACAGTTTACACCTAGTAAATGCCCACTTATTTCCCTCAGTTCTCTTTATGTCCTCCCTTTCCTGCTTCCAAAACAGTCAAGGGCCCCTATGGGCCACTCATGGGATCGATCACAGTATATAGGAGAAGGATAACAAAAGATTTTGAATCATACCTGTTCTTAAATACTAGCTCTGTCATTTGGTAGCTCTTTGACCTCAGATACGTTTCTTAACTAGCCTTGACTTTGCTTCTTTAACTGTAAAACATAAGCAGTAATACACATCTTTTAGGATGCTTCACTGGTACAGGTAAAGCATGTGGTCACACTATCTGACACTTGTGAGATGACCCTAGTAGGGGCTGAGGAAGGAGAATAGTTGCTGTTCTGGTGATCCATCCTCAGAGCCATATTCCATCTCCTTTGACTTTCTCCACTTTGGGTTTCCAGTCTCTGTAAATTGTAGCTCTGGAATAATCTATTTAACACTTCTGATGAATTTTCCTTTTGGCAAATTTAATTACATTTGGTGTCACTCTGTCTTGTATGACACATAACATGAAACAGACCATGAGAAGAAAACCACTTGGAAACAAACTAAAATAGATGGAAAAATAGATTAATATGATTCAGAGTGGACAAGAGAGGACAGGCCATTACCCTAGGTAGTGATCTTAGTTTATAGTGAACTAGTTCCTAAAAATAGTCATTGCTGTTGGTGACCAATAGGTCCCTGATGGATCATGAGTGTCATCCAATATCAGAAAACTTCAGGTTGGTTTTCTCTAAAGGTTTCAGTGCTTCCCTGAGATACACATAAACATTGACAGGCCTGAGCCTTGGTCAGTGTGTGAGGAGTATATGGTAAATCTATTCCCAGTATGGGAGGAAAAACTCAAGACAATGAAAATAAATCTCCCAAATTCCAAGTCAGTGGGCCTGAGGCCCTGGGAAGGTCTGTCATCTTTCCTGCCCTTCTGGGAGACTCAGTCCTTCCTGTTAGTGGCAGCTCCATAGATATGTGGAACCAACAGACAGTGCCAAGGTCAAAGCAGCAGGTCTCTGCTCCCCAAAGGCCCATGGGGCCACCTTGGTTGAGGAGCCATGGAGCCCATATCTCATCCAGAAAAGAAGAAAAGTCTAGTTAGAGGGCTTATCACCATGAGAATGAGGATGTTAATTGGGTCAGAGGCTTTTTTCTGCTTTAATCTAAATTAATTCTTGTTTTAAAACCTATTCTATAAATCTCACTCATAAAGAGAGAAAAGAGAAGAATCCCAAAGGAAGTGGTATGAAACAGGGGAGAACATAGGCTTAGGGCCAGGCTGCCTGGATTGGGGCCTGGGATGAGCCACTGCTCATAGCTTCCATGCTATAAGCCTCTATTTCCTCACCTGAAGAATAAGGCTACACCACACATCCAAGCCATGGACAAGATGCTTTACATGGATCATCTCATTGTATTCTCAGATTCTGTGAAGGAGACACAAGGTTTTGACATTTAGATAAGTAAACTTCATTTTATGGAGATCAGGTCATGCTGTTGGTGAATATTAAGATTCAAATCAAACCTGCCTTAACCAATCTGGTGAATATGATGAAATAAATGTTGACAGACATCTTATGTATCAAGCACTGGTCTAGGCGTTTACATATATGGATTCATTTCATCCTCACAACAATCTGTGAAGTAGATAGTATTAGTACCCTCATTGCATGGATGAGGAAACAAAGGCAGGGAGATTTCAGTTTTCTCAGAATCCCATAGCAAGGAAATACTAAAGCTGGGATTCAAGTTTAGGCAAATTATTTTTTATTTTAAATTTCACATTTTCCACTTGGGTAAGTTCTTCCTTTGGTGGCTTCCCAAGTTGGAAAACAGACTCTGATCCTTGCTGACATTATGTGGGGCATTTACTATGGAGATTGAAAAGGTAGTTCTTCTCTATTTTCTAGAGTGTAATTTCCTACATTCTATTTATTGTTAGGTGCTGTTGAGTCAGGTCTGACTCATAGCAACCCTGTGTACAACAGAATGAAACACACCCCGATATTGATACTGTGCCATGCTCAGCACTATGTCAGTGCTTCTCTGCTATTCATAGGGTATTCACTGGCTGATTTTTTTCAGGATTGTTTTGGGAGTGGGCTGCCTGGTCCTTCTCCTATTTTTGTGGTGCTGGAGATCAAACCCTGGGCCTCAGAGAGCACAGAACAGCATTCTACCAACTGACCTAAACCCAAGCCTCACATTCTATTCAGGAAAGTTAAAAGAGAATAAAATAGACTGATCCATGAATCTTCAGCAGTGTTCACGTTTTGAAAATGATAGGGTATACTTGAAACCAAATCAAGAGGTGAAATCTTCTAACAGAGTCTGTCCTGATTTGCTGTCTCCACAGACATGTGAGGAATTTTTGGTTATTTTCTCTTGGTTTTTCTCCCTAGGTAGTTGTTAAGTGGTAAAAAGAAACTCTGACAAAACAGTAAATGGAGAGTTCCTACTTAATGTCCTACTTTAACTTCCTCTGAATTCCAGTCTCCTCAAGTGGAAATTTACAGGACTCTTGAACTGTTAAGTGTACTACATACCCTTATTACCCTGGGGCCTGAGAGTTGGACATAGTAGGCAGATTTTAGAGTTTCTTTTCTGGACTTAACTTTCCTTGTCTCTTCTATCTTCTGGCAAGACTATAATTAAAATATTGAGTTTAGGCTAAGCATTTATAATAATCGTCACTGAAATAAATGCTGTGAAAAAGGGTCTGTGGTTAAGGAGAGTATAAATAAGGCCATTTGGCCTACTAAGGGAAATCAATAGAGACTGAAAACCTTTTGATTTACTCTTCTTGGATTCCATGAACTCCTTTTCATCTTCTTTTCCTATCCAAATAGGTGTTCTTTCTGGAATTTTCTCTGGACAGTGCTTCTCAAATTTCCCACTTTATTTCATTTCATTCATTAAAGCTTACGGTCCCTATCCCTACTTCCATCTCCTACCTACATATCCTAGGAAGAAGGTTCTAGATGCTGTTTCTTGTAGAACGGGAAACTGGAAGTCCCCACTCTAATACCTTTATCACTGTGTTTGGTAGAATGCCCAACCACAGGGATGTTTAATGAGTGTTGAATAAATCATGCACAAAACCTCTAGAGTAACTAAGACTGCTTTGTTGTTGTTAGGTGCTGCTGAGTTGGTATCCAACTTATATGGACCCTATGTATGATAGGAGAAACAGTACTGTCAGTGCTGCTCTGCTATTCATAGGGTTTTCAGTAGCAGATTGTTTTTTGGGAGTGGGTTATTGGGTCCTTCTCCCAAGCCTACAGGACCTGGTGTTCCCAGGCAGTCTCCTATCCAAGTACAAACTAGGCCTGACCCCACTTAGCTTCCAAGATCTGACGGGATCAGACGCCATAGTGGTATGGCTACAGGTAAGCACTGCTTTAGAGGAGAGGAATGATGGTGAGAAGAGATGAAATTCACTGATCTTGTGGAGTCTGGTGATGGAACGCTTGCTGGGAAGGTCAGAAGACTCAAGATGACAAGGCTGCATTGGATATTCATTAAGGTCCTCTGCGTCCAAAGACACTGGCAGTGCTAGAAAAGGAAGCTGAGCCTCACAGCTACTCTACTCAGAATACTTTCCAGACTTGATTTTTTTTGTTGTTATATATTTTTTTTATTAGAAATTTTTAATGTAGATCATAATGTGATTCATTTTGACATGCTTTTCGTTGTGACAATTTTCATATATGCAATTTGATAAGCATTATTCATATAAGTTACCCCTTACCCTCCTCTATGTTTCCCCCCTCCCCCCTTCCTATCTAAGTTTCCCATCCAAGTCTTCTCTATCTTTTACTATATAGTATTTTTCTATATGTCCTTGGGTTCCATTTCTGTTTAAGATAGAAACTTTTCCTGTAGTGGTCTTTGTTTCTATCTTGTTAG